>SZWC01010304.1:54728-78471 GCA_023375785.1 Penium margaritaceum
GGTTGTCTGGGGTGGGAAGAAAAAATCATCGCAAAGTGGTAGGTGCCAGCCGTGGTGGCTTCCAATGTGTGCCACATCACACGGAGTGGCCATTCCAGACCGGAGCTGGAAAACAGCGAGCACCGCATATTGCGGGGGCATCGCGGTGGTCTGCGGTGCCACAGCCGTGGTAAAAAGGTCACCCTGGGACCCCGGGTCAACATAGACTTCAACGCGTGGTGGCCGGTGTAGACCGTGCACTTCCGCTCCTCGAGGTAGCACTGCCAGTTCTTAAAGGCTGCGACCACGACGAGCATCTCCTTGTCATGGGTGGCATAGTTCAGCTCCACCCCGCGCAATTTGTGCAAGTAGTAGGTGACCGGCTGCGACCCGTTGCCAAAGTCCTGCAAAAGAATTCCACCAATGGCCAGGTCCAATGCATCCATCGCCATTTCAAACTCACGGCTGTTGTCGGCCAAGTGCAAGGCCGGTGCGGAGATCATAGCCCTTTTGAGATTCTCAAAGGGTTCTTGTTCACTAACTCCCCAACTCCAATCACGATCCTTGCGTGTGAGATTGAAGAGTGGCACTGACACTCCCGCGTAGTCAAGGATGAACCTGCAGTAGTAGTTGCAAAAACCAAGGAACGCTTGCACATCGTGCACATTACGCAACTTTGGCCACTCTTGCACGGCCGACACCTTGCGCGGGTCCATGGAAATCTATCCATTGCCAATGATGTGTCCAAGGAATTCAACTTTAACCACCGTGAACTCACTTCACTTAGAGAGTTTTGCAAAAAACTTCTCCTTCCTCAGAATTTTGACGACCTTCTTCACATGCTTCTCATGCTCCATCGCCGTCCTGCTATACACCAAGATTTCGTCAAGGTAAACCACCACGAAGTCATCCAAGTACGGCCTGAAGATGTTGTTCATTGCCGCCATGAAGGTGGCCGACGCATTGGTCAACCCAAAAAGCATCACGAGGAACTCGTAGTGACCATAGCGGGAGCGGAAGGCCGTCTTCTCCACATCATCTGCTGCGATGCGGATCTGGTGGTAGCCGGAATGGGGGTCAATATTTGTGAAGAAGCAAGCCACACGGAGCTGATCGAAGAGCTCCTCGGCTCGTGGGAGTGGGTACCGGTTTTTTATGGTCAACTCGTTCAACGCCCGGTAGTCCACGCACATGCGCATCTCCCCCGTCGTTTTCTGCACAAACAAGACAGGTGCAACATAAGGAGAGGGGGATGAGCAGATGAAGCCCTGCTCCATCATCTCGGTCAGCTACTTCTTGAGCTCTTGCAGCTGCACATCGCTCATGCGGTATCTTGCACGAACAGGCGGGCGCGCTCCAGGTTTGAGGTCATTGCGATGGTCCACATCCCGCTCCGGTGGCAGACCCGCCGGGATGGTTTCGGGGAACACGTCCTCGAACTCCGTACACACCTTCCAAAGCCCCTCAGGCACCGCAGCAAACTTGCCTTGGGCCCCGGGTTGCTTACAAGTTGCCCCATGCGCCACAGCAGGCACCATGTCCTTTGGTTTGTTGAAATCGTCCTCCACATCTCACACGAACTCAAAAAAAGCTGCTCCTTTTTTTGAACCGCGCGCTTGAGCTGCACCAAGTTCAGCATCATAGGCACCAATTCCTCCTTGAGAGGCATGGACTGCGGCGACTCTTCCTCCTCGCAAGTCTCCTCCTCCGCAGCCTCTTCCTTGGAACACGTAGGCAGAGGATACTCTTTGTCTCTAAGCTTGACTGAGACGGTGCGCGTTTCCCAATTGTCGATGGTGTTGTACTTGTGGAGGAAGTCACGGCCGAGGATCACATCGTAATCCTTCATTGGGCACACCCAGTATATGGTCGTTATGCGAAGCTTCCCCATGCGAATGAAGAGGGGACAGGCCAGGTATCCCACTTCAATCGTGCCGTCCACTTTGTCAATGGTCCGCTTCTTACTCGTGAGCGCAAGGCCCCACTTCTGAGCACACTCTATGCAAACAAAATCGTGGCTTGCGCCACAATCTAGCAGACTCCCCACCTTCTCCTTGACGCCTTTCACTCACGCCTCCAAGAGAAATGCGGGCTGCTCCACCTCATACCCCGCGTCCCATGCCTTGACCTCGGAAATCCACTTAATTTCCACAAGGCGTTCGGGTGGGCGGTCAACTGGCGGTTTGGGATGAGAGGATCCAGGAGTAGCGCCATCTACTCTGAGCTCTCATCTTGTCTTAACTCCTTTGTTGCTTTCTCTGGTTCCTTTCTGGCTTGCTTCCCCTTCCCTTGCCGCTTATCCTTGCCGTCGCCCTTCTTTAGACTCCGACAATCATGCACAATGTGGCCAGGCTTGCCACAGTGGTAGCACTTGCGCTGTTGCAAAGCTCCGATCTCCATGGGCGTGTCGTTGCTCTCGACCTGTTTGCCGTAACCACCACCAAAAGAGTTGTTGCTGTTGGCATGAGCCTGTTGTATGCGCGAGTTGTACCGTTTAGCTGCTGTAATCATTGCCGACAGGTCGTTGTTGAGGTTGTGTATCACTGTCACAGCGGGGGCGTCATTCTTGAAGCCATCCTTGTAGTGGAATCACAATTCGTGCGAATTGAAGCCACAATTGGCGACGATCTCACAAAACCTGCGGGTGTAGTCGGTGACGCTGCCAGTTTGGCGAAGCCGACATAGCTTGGCACGCGCGTTGTTCCTCACGTCACCCACAGCGAAGCACTTGATGAACGACTCCGTGAAC
This sequence comes from Penium margaritaceum, assembly GCA_023375785.1. Classification (NCBI taxonomy): domain Eukaryota; kingdom Viridiplantae; phylum Streptophyta; class Zygnematophyceae; order Desmidiales; family Peniaceae; genus Penium; species Penium margaritaceum. Next base: position 57,457 of record SZWC01010304.1, read on the forward strand.
TCCTTCCACGAGGTCGGCCATTTCAGGGTAGAGTCGCCACTACTACAGATTGGAGCCAATGGGGTTGAGATTCCGGTCACGGCCGCAATGCCGGCATCCATTGCTACTCCACTCTTGTGTGGATTGGACCGCATCACGTCGGCCCACCAATCCAACGATTCCCCTCTCAATAGGGTCACGGCATAGTCGCGGCGCGCCTCGTACCTTCAGGCATCCACGCCGATGGCGGTGAAGTACATCTCCAGTCCGAGTATCCAAGCTTATGGAGCTAGCCCATCCTTCCTCATGGGTCGAACGGCTCCGGCTTTGGCGGGCTCGGGACGCCCACCGTAGGTACGTTTGCGGTAGCAACTGCCACTTGTGTTGGTACCGGATGCTTCGCGAGCTCTTGATTGAGGTACGCGTTTTGCTTCTCCAACAGGTCCATCTTGGCCTGCATGTCAGCAAGCGAATTCTGCAATGCTGCGCCTGCTGCTACTTTTTCTTGCGCGTTAAACGCCGCGGCCATCGAGAACCTGCCGGATGAGGACATCTCTGCGTCCGGTACAACTTCGTCCTCAACGGGTCATCCGGCTACCGCCTTGTCACCAGAGTGTGTGGTTGGCCTTGGACATGGATTCGTCAAAGAGACAAGATGCGTGCTGGTCTACGCTGACCAGAAGAGTTTACCATGTAGAATATTGTGCCCCTGAGCCAAGGGTGGCTCTGATACCAAGTGTGAACTGGCCGCGGTGTGCTAGCCTCAACCGGATGGTGTAGGCACCAACCGGCGGCAATGGCGACCGAAGGGAGGCCAGTGCACACCTTCCCGGGTTTGTGGAAGCATAGGGATGTCGTGGGGGAGCAAGAGAACACGTGTGGCACCGTGGGAGTAAGCTGTACTTGTTATTCAAGTGTCAACATACAAGATTTTATGTGCATGATGACACATCCTAGGCGACCCAGGGTCACCGAGCCGTACACGGCTCTGTACAGGCCAGAGATGAGCGTTATTGCCTAACGATCACGTAGTTCATCTTCCCAGCTTTCCAACACACCAAGAATTGCACCATCCCGCGGAGAAACGGGCAAGATATGGCCATTTTGTGAACCACAGCAATCTACCGCTGGCAGCACCACTAGCGGCGCTGACGGCCACCCGAAGCGCCTTTTCTGGTAATAACATACCGGGGCGCCATTCCAAAGTGCCCTTGGCTCTTAATAATCCTTGACTCATTGACTATCTGGGAACCAAAGCGCGCTTCGGCCTTGTTGGGTCTTCCGAGGGTCGAGCCTTGGTCCTTGGGGGCGATTTCCCGTCTCCTTTTCCCCCTCTGCCGGTCCAGCCTTTGGCCGGGCGTAACTTCCTCAATTCTTGATGGATCGACCCCGTTCTTGGGCTGATCTCACACGGTTTTTCCTGTAGATTCCAAATCCACAGTCAGATGTGAAATTCAAGGAATACACAAGCCTTAATCAGTGCCAATGGTACTGTCCGGCTTACAGGCGCCACCCAAGACCGATCACCTACAATGTACGCAAGGCAAGATGCAATATGCCATGTACCATCTGTCTGACTCCCAGACTCTAAAACCCCTCGAGTTGCTTCACTCTAATCTCCAGGGATCCCTTCCTGTGGAGTTCCAGGATGAAACGGGGCGAAATGTTTTTACAATAACGGACGACTTCACCTGCATGCGACGGATTTTCAGTCTTTGCCTGAAAAGCGTTGTTGCACTCGCCATGCGCACGTGACTTGTATGGCCGAACGTCAGTCCGGCCATACCCTCTAGAACTTCCACTCTCATTGGGGTGGTGAGTTCATGGGGGACTGGTACTTTGCCAAAGTGGGGGTGTTTCACAACCTCTCTGCCCCCACCACGCCCCAGCAAAACTGTGTGTCTGAGGGCTGGAACCGCATCATGGAGGATGTGGATCGCTTAATGTGAGCGGACAGCGACATGCCAGAAGCATTCACCTTCGAGGGCATGGCCTTCATGACCTGGGTCTGAAACTGGATCCCTTACGGCCCCCTCCCAAACACACACAAGCACTCCGTACCAACCGTGGTGCGGACGTCGTGCTGACCTCCGGCTCGCGCATGTGTGGGGGTCTCTTGCCTCCGTCTGCTTCACACCATAATAGCAAGGGTCCAAGATCTCCCTCTATGGTCACGTCTATGCGTTTTTGGGCGTGGCTTCACGCTCCAAGGTCTGGTAATTCTAGGATCCCAGTCCGTGGCGCTTTGTTCAGTCTAGAGACGCATTATTCTTTGAGCTTAGCTCAATCCGTGACCAACCCACTGGTGGCACCCCGTAGTCGCATTCTCCTAGGTGTGGTACGATCCCTTGTGGGGGGGAGGGTGAGCTGACCAATGACACTGTCCCGGTCACTCTGGGCACTACTGGTATGTCCCACCCACCAGCAGGCTCGCCTGCATCATCCACACCACATGCGTGGTCTACACCGCATTTCCCACCTGCATCTACCGTGTTGCCAGCCCCTCCTGCAATACTTGTGCCTGGGTCACCTGCTGCGATGCTAGTGCCGCCCACGTCATCCGCACCTGCGGCACCATCAGAGTCACTTGTGTCACCTACATTGCCTATACCACCTGCATTTTCTGTCGCCAGTCGAGTTGCCTGTGTCGTCCCCATCCTCCATCTTCCCTATCAACGCACCGGCACCTCTTCATGCGTCACCAGTCTTGTCAGTGTGTGATGAGTGTCCATCACCTATCCTAGCTCCGTCGCCACCAAAGTCCTACTGAAGAGGTGAGGATGGGCATCTTTGGCCGCGTCCTACTCACAGCCTGCACAGTGAAGACCCTGGAATTAGGGCCATAGGTTTTAGCACGTAAGGGCTCACCAAAGTCCACTCTCACTGCAATACAGGTCTCGCGCTCCTTGCTCACAAGTGCTGACTTACGGCAGACTCCGAATAGTCCACCATAACCATTGGCCCTCCATGTATGGCTTATGCCTTGGCCACACGTAGTGGAGTTACTACGGCCCCAGATCCCTATGTGGTGGGAGTGACGCCAAACACTAACACACTATGTCAGGCTCTGGCTGGGCTCGATGCGGTACTCTGGCGTGTAGCATGTGAGGTTGAGCTGGCTGCTATCGATGAACATGGGGATTAAGAGCTTGTAGAACTGCCACACGGACAGAAGGCCGTTTTAGTCAAATGGGTCTTGCGAAAGAAGCTGAAGCCGGATGGCTCAGTTGACCACTACAAAACAAGACTGATTTCAAAGGAATTCTTTGAGGTGGAATGGATCAACTGCACTGAGACCTTCACACCAGTTGGACGCATGACCATGGCCTTGAGCCTACTGTCCCAGGTGGCCCTGTACGACAGGGAACTCCACTAGATGGACGTCAACAACACGTTCCTACATGGAAAGTTGGATGAAGAGTCATATATGGTCCAACCCCCAGGGTTCGAGGATGGCAGTGACCATGTGTGCCGGTTGCAAAAGGCTCCGTACGGCAGGACCATAGCATGATGTACTGATAGAATGCTGCCGGATGTTTATGGGCAGCATAGCATGCATGGATCAGGAATTGGGGAGGTTGAGATCGAGTTGACCTCATGTGCAAGATGGAGGAGCTCCCGTCAAGCCCTCTCCTCACCCTTGAAATACATCATTAACCAGCACCTTGCATCACGCAATATGTTGGAAACCTAGGCACTAGTTGGCTTGTATTGTTTCTCCAAGGAGAATCTGTGTTGTAGTTTTAGCTTTCAACATTCGGCTAGCCGTTCCTAACTCCTGGAGGCTGATTTTGCATGATTTCTAGACCGCTTATGTTTTCTTCATGGGTCAAGACAGGCACCCAGATACATGTTCCAGTGCTTCTATAGTTTTGCATGGTTTTATGCTGTTTTATGTTTGTTATCCCTGCCTGCTCATTTGGGCTTGGTGGGGGTGAAAGAGCGTGGTGGGCTAGCTTGTGGTGCTCGTATGTAAGCCGTGTAGGAGCTCATTTGTAAGGTCTCCTTGTTTTTTTGCCCTAATTGTATAGGCCCTCACACCCAAAGGTCATTTCAGTTTTGCATGGGCCTGAATTTTCTGAAAGGATCCATGGTACAAGAGCAGAACGGGCTAGTGTGAGGTTGTTAGCTACTGAGCTAACCACCTCTGGCAAAGAAGCCGCAAAACCGAAAAGCTCACAAAGGTTTTTAGGCCTTCTTCCTTTGTTGACATGTGTCATACACCCCAAACTTCATCAGGTATACACTTCACCTTCAAGAGTACTAACACCTTAGCATTACATCTCAAGAAGAGCTCAAGTCGTCAATACGCAAGAGAGAATCAAGCAAGGGTTGATTGATCAGCATGCAAGACAAGTCCTTTTATAGCTGTCTGTCCAATCCTAGAACTCAAAAGCACATTCCTGGGAAGTGGCCTGAACCAGCCACGTCACCAATATACTTGCGCTGTGGGCTTGACACATAAGCATCCTAGTGTCAAGGTGACAGACCAACCATGTAGCGTCCAAGAAGCTACGGACTTTCTTTCCTGGAAGCTTCCACAGCAAACAAGATATGCATGGGACCAGGATCGAACTCATGACCTCTCACTTGGCCAAATCAACAAAATGGCCAAGGCAACCACTCACCCACATGGTGTACTCACAGGTCATATCTCACAAGAGACAGAGCATAGGTGAGTCACACTACAACGGATCTAGGGGTCATACCTCCACAAGGGGCAGAGCATTCCTGATCCGTCATACAACACTGAACAAGGGGCAAAAAACATTCAACAAATCTCTCCCTTGCACCTTGCGTCAGTAACCATCATCATTCGTCATCACTTGCGTTGACCATGCCGATACCTTGCCTGCCCGCCTGTTGGAGATCCTTGTCCAGTGGCTTTGTAAGCATGTCAGCCCGGTTGAGCTTGGCAGTGACATACTCGAGCTCCACTGTCTACTTGTAGACCAAGTCTCGAGCGTAGTGGCAGCGGATCTCGATGTGCTTTGTGCGCCTGGACAGGACGGGGTTCTTTGACATGTCAATGGCGTTCATGTTATCAATCTTGATGACCGTCGCCGTTGCCTGTGGTGCCTTTTTCTCAAATAGCAAGCTTGGTAGCCACTGCATCTCTTTGCAAACCTCAGCCAAGGCGATGTACTCAGCTTCAGCTGTTGACAGAGAGACACATTCCTGCTTGCGACTTGCCCAACTGACTGCACCTCCATTCAACATACACACAAAGCCGGAGGTAGATTTTCTGTCATCGATATTCCCTCCCCAATCAGCATCAGTGCAGCACATGAGACGGAGTGATGTGGATCCAGCAATACCTCCAAACTGCAGCCCCACGTGCCGCGTCCCCTGAAGGTAGCGCATGATGCGTTTCATGGCCTGCCAGTAAAGTGGACCAGGATTGGCCACAAACCAGCTCACCTGCCCAACAGCATGGGCTATATGTGGTCGGGTGGCGACCATGGAATACATCAGACCGCCCACTGCAGACTGATATGGGATGCCCAGCATGTCAGTTTTCTCCGCTTCGTTGGATGGGGACATGGAGGTGGAGAGTTTGCACTCCGAGCTAATGGGTGTGTTGGCAGGTTTGCAATCTGCCATGTTGTATCGTTTGAGGATGGAGTCGATGTATATTGTCTGGTTCAGGCTGATGGTACCTGCTGCTCTGTCGCGTTTGATGGCAATTCCAAGATAGAAGTCAAGAGGACCCATGTCCTTCACCTCGAATCTGCTACTCAGCTGCCCCTTGAGATCGTCTAGCAGCTGCATCAAAGAGGAGCATAGAATCAGGTCATCAACGTACGAGGCGACCAACATAGTCCCTTTTTCACTCTCATGCACGTACATGCTAGGGTCATTATTGCAGTGCATGAAAGACTCCTTCGTCATGAACGTGTCCATCTCCTGGTACCAAAGTCTTGGCGCTTGTTTTAGCCCATAGAGTGCCTTCACCAATCTGCTCACCTTGCCCTCTGGAGCATCAACCCCCTCCAGAACCTCCATCAATACCTCCTTGTAAAATTTGCCATAAAGGAAGGCTGTCTTGACATCCATCTGGTGGACCTCCATGTTCTCGGCAGCAGCAATGGCGAGCATTGACCGGATGGAGGCAAACGTCACAACTGGAGTAAAGGTCTCATCGTACTCTGCGCCAGGCCGTTGGGAGAACCCCTTTGCTACCACCCGTGCCTTGTACTTGTCTATCTTTCCATCCTGTTTCCTTTTTACTTTCAGCACCCACTTGGACCCCACAACGTGAGCCCCGGCAGGTCTGTCCACCAACACCCATGTCCCATTCTCTTCAATGGAGCTGAGTTCACGGCGAATTGCTTCGTCCCACTGTGTTTTGTCAGGCCGAGTGAGTGCCTCTGCGACAGACGTTGGCTCCTCTTGAACCAAGAATGAATAGTTGCAGCCTGTCCATTCACCCCTATCTGCGTCGTAATGCTGCCGAGGAACTTTGAGGCGTGAACTGCTCCTTGAACCTGTGGGCTGGTGCTGTTGATGTGGAGGCTGGAGGTCTGGTTCGTCATTGATGATGGGAGAGGTATCCTCCTCATGTTCCGGAGGATCAGATACGTCGGAATCAGAGTCTGATTCCTCCGAGTCATCTTCATGAGCTCCTCTCCCTGTAGTAGCACCTATCCCATGCCATTGTACTGGTGCTTCGTCTCCCTCTTCAAGGAGAGTGAGCCACTCTCCCTGTTTTGGAGCGTTCTCGAGTTTGAGATGCTCTCCCTTACTTAGAGACGTTTTGTGGAAATCCACGTCTTTGCTGCGGATGACCTTCTTGGCTCCTTGGTCCCACAGTCAATGAGCTTTGTGGGTGGTATCATAGCCGATGAAAATACACTTTTGTGCTCTTGCATTGAGCTTTCCAGGGCCCTCACCGGCCTGGACCTTGGCAAACCCGGTGCAACCAAACACCTTGAGATGGGAGGCATCCGGCTTCCTGCTTGACCATGCTTCTTGAGGCGTCTTCAACTGCTATGTCTGCTTCTTCTTGCCTCTCCTTCGTAGAGCTGCTGCAGGTGTGAGGTTCACAAGGTAGGTAGCCGTATGTGCTGCTTCAGCCTAGAACCTAGGAGGAAGCTTGGCGTCAAAGAGCATGCACCTTGTCATGCCTAGGAGCGTATGGTTCATCCTCTCTGCTACGCCGTTGCTTTGAGGTGAGTAGGGAGTAGTTTTCTGGTGTTCAATGGCCTGTGTCTTGAGCCACTCCCTGTAAGCTTTGTACTCTCCCCCGTTGTCCTTCCTGAATGCCTTCATCTTCTTTCCACTCTGTCTCTCAACCATAGCGACAAAGGCCTGTAGATTCTTCTTCACCTCACTTTTCTTTTTGAGAAAGTATATCCAGATGCTGTTATCGTCAATGCATGTGAGGATATACCTGCTGCTTCCATTTGACGGTATGCGAAAGGGACCACATGCGTCAGAGAGGACGAGATCAAGAGGTGCGAGAGCACACGTGCTATTGCGCTTGAAGGGTTTCCTTTTTGCCTTGCCTTGAAGGCATGGCTCACACATGATCTCCGCCCCCTCCACCTCATCACCTAGCTCCATCCCACGCATTGGCTCCTGCTTTCCCATGAGCTCAAATGTGTAATGAGCCACGTGCCCAAAGCGTCTGTGCCACAGGTTCTCGGGGGATGTGCGCAGGCTAGAATGAACAGCCCCGATGGTTGCATTTGCTTGCGGTTTTGTTGCCGAATCATGTGCTGCCACTGCTTCTGCTACTCCAACATGTCCTTCCTCATCTGAGTCTGCATTGCTGCTCTCCTCATCTTCACTCTCCACCAAAGATTCCACCGTCGAAGTTGTCGTTTTGGTCTGCAAGACGTAGAGTCCATCAACGCGAGGAACTTGTGCGACAACCTTCTTGGCAGAGTAGGAGATGTTGATATCCTTGGTAGGAACTATCACCGCTTCCTTCTCTGTTACGACCACTGTCATGCCATGGTCAGTTATCTTAGAGACGGAGAGCAGGTTGGCTGTGAAGGAGGGCAAGTAGACCACCCCCTCTAGCTTGAGTTCGGAATCTCCACCGTTGACACCCACTGTAACCAGCTTGTCACCAATCCCCTCAGCTGCCTCAACCTTGCCGTTGGCAACTCTGAAGTTCTTGTTACATGGAGTAAGAGAGATGAAGTCTCTCTTCTCGTAAGTGGTGTTCTCATTTGTGCCCGAGTCAAGGCCATAGGCTCCTGGCCTCAGTAGCGCCCTCCCTTTGTTGGAGGCACACTCAGCCATCAAGCTTGTGGCATCCTTCCCACCATTTCCCCCTCGCCATTCATCCCCGTCTCCTCCCTCTCTCTTGGGTGCACGACACTCTCGAGCCCAGTGTCGAGCCTTGCCACAGTTGTGGCAGTGTCCTTGGCGCTTTGCACCCCTTCCACTGTTGCTAGTGCTATTGTTTCCCTTGTACCCAGAGGAGGAGGTATTGCGGAAGGTGCCGCTGCTCCGTGAGGCAAAGGAAGCCATGTTTGCTTCACTACTGCTATGACGCATGGCTTCATTCCGCACATACTCAGAGACGGTGGTATAGGAAACTTGCTCTTCAGTCCACCCTCCAATCACCGTTATCATGGGGCCCCAACTTTCCGGCAGCGTCATCAGAAAAATCATGGCCTGCATGTTGGATTTCAGGTCCCACCCCATGCCGGTGGCTTGTTGCAAGAGCGTCTCAAACTTCTGCATAAAGGCAAAGACATCCTCCCCTTCACCAAGCCTCATGCTGATGAGGTTTTGTGGAATGAAGAGACGGTTGGCAAGTGAGGAGGACTGAAACACCTTGCCTAGTTTGGCGTATGCCGCGACTGCCACTGTACAACCGCTGATGTGTGAAAGGACGGATGGTTGTATGGAGGACACAAGAATGACGAGAGCCTTCTTGTTGAGCGTGACCCATGCCACAAGGTCAGCACCCTCCTCCTTTGGTGCTGGGATAGTTCCGTCAAAATATCCTAGCAGATCTCTGTCATCCATGATGATCCCAAACTGCCACTTCCAGAGTGCAAACCCCTCTCCATCAAAATTGAGGATGGGCGAATGATTCCCTGGTTCCCCTGTCCCTGCCATCGCTACAACTACAACTGCTAAAACTGCTGCACCTGTTGTTGATGCCGATGAACCTGTCTTTGAGGCCGTTGTAGGCTGTTGGTGAGACGAGGAAACTGCCTCCCCTGTTCACGTTGGCCGTTGCAAGCAGATGAAGGCTGATGTCAGCTCCCAAGGTAGAAAGGTGCAGATGTGTTGCATTCCCCTCCTGCTGATATTGCCCTGCAAATAGAGAAGTTGGGTGAGAGCGAAGGCGCACTCACTGCTTGTGACCTTAGAAGTTGCGTGCGTTAAACTTCCCTAACCAGAGGAGTGGGCCCATAACCCTTTGTTAGCTACTGAGCTAACCACCTCTGGCAAAGAAGCCGCAAAACCGAAAAGCTCACAAAGGTTTTTAGGCCTTCTTCCTTTGTTGACATGTGTCATGCACCCCAAACTTAACTAGGCATACACTTCACCTTCAAGAGTACTAACGCCTTAGCATTACATCTCAAGAAGAGCTCAAGTCGTCAATACGCAAGAGAGCATCAAGCAAGGGTTGATTGATCAGCATGCAAGAGAAGTCCTTTTATAGCTGTCTGTCCAATCCTAGAACTCAAAAGCACATTCCTGGGAAGTGGCCTGAACCAGCCACGTCACCAATAGACTTGCACTGTGGGCTTGACACATAAGCATCCTAGTGTCAAGGTGACAGACCAACCATGTAGCGTCAAAGAAGCTACAGACTTTCTTTCTTGGAAGCTTCCACAGAAAACAAGATATGCATGGGACCAGGATCAAACTCATGACCTCTCACTTGGCCAAATCAACAAAATGGCCAAGGCAATCACTCACCCACATGGTGTACTCATGGGTCATATCTCACAAGAGACATGGCATAGGTGACTCACACTACAACGGATCTAGGGGTCATACCTCCACAAGGGGCAAAGCATTCTTGATCCATCATACGGCACTGAACAAGGGGCAAAAAACATTCAACAGAGGTGTGGTACAAGAAGAATAGCCACACACGTCGTTAGGAGGCACCACGTGGCGCAATGCAGATAGCAGCATGCAGAAGAAACCATGACTGCAGAAGATCAATAGCTGCCTTGGGTACTGTAAGAGGAGTTGCCTGGGCAGGAGAAACAAAAGGGCTCAAGGACAAATTAGCTGCTAAGAAAGAGAAAGAGAAAAAAAAAAAAGGAAATTTGCATGCATTTTCCGAATGCTGAGGCTTTAGGGTGGTCAGAGACAGATGAACAGCAGCAGAAGGAGCAAACAGGAACATCATTTTCTGAAACAGCAAGCAGCGGCACAGCCGCCGTAGTAGCAGTGAGCAGCAGCAACAGCCACTGACACAGCAGTGGCAGCTATGGCAGCAACCAGGACAGTTGTGGGCAGCAGCAGTAGTCGGCAGCAGAAGCGAGAAGAAGTCATAACAGCCACTTCAGCCAGGGGGAGAAGCAGTGGTAGCACCAAGAAGTAATAGCAGTAATAGCAATAGCGGCTGGAGCAAGTTGCAGCAGTGGCAGCAGCTGCAGCTCTTGGCTGCAATAGGCATGGTGGCAATGACAACAATAAGTAGTAGCAGCAGCGGCATTGACGAGCAGCAGCAGCGGGCTTGGAAGCCATGATGGTGGCTAGCACCAACAGTAGCAGCAGCAGCAGTAGCACCAGCAGTGTGCAGCACAAGCAGCAGCGTAGCAGCAACAACAGAAGCGTGAAGCTACAGCTTTCATTAGCATTAGAAGCAGCAGCAGCAGCAGCAAGTGTTGATGCAACACTGGATTTCAGAGTAGAAGTACCTATGACAGGAGGTACAAAGGCAGCAGAGCTATGTGCAGGATATCCACCATAGAAGGATTATAGTGCGATCCCCACAGCAGAGGCAGTTGGGCATTAGTTGAGTAACGCTGATGGTGGCATCTTGTCTACAGATGCCACTTATGGCACCGAGCGTGGAGAAGCCAATGAGGGGCCAGAGTCCTCTATGAACACATGAGCTTAACAAGAGATTGCAATAAACCATAATAAGCCTTTAAGAAAAAATAGACCAAATATCTAGGGTTCTCTTTGTACACGGGCTCCTTTGCACCAAGTTCCCAAGTAGCGCATGAGGATTTCCATGTATCACGAGTAATAATTTGAAAACTTCCCATCAATGTTTAGTCAATCTAAAACATCTCCAAATAAAGCTACATAGTATTTGAACTCTAAACAATCACTTCGACATCTTCTGCAACATCCTTCTTCCTCGTGGAAGGGGAGAGGCTCATGGCCAAGCTATGAAGAGGTTGCACACAAACCGTTACCAAATTAAGTGATGTAGGGACTTGATATTTCTTTGGATTCTGTTCTGAAATGATACTCAAAGGCCATTTGAAAGTTCATTTTCGAGTTTTTGTTTTTGTGCCAGATTTTTATGGTATTTTCTTACTCGTGTCAAATTAGGGTTTTTTGCACGTTGTTTCCCTCTGTTTTTAGCGTGTTGTGTTCAAGACCTTGCAGATGGTTGGCTTTTTGGCCTTGACTGCACACCTTTGTGGTATAGAGGCAAAGTAACCCACAACCTCAGTTCCGGACTGGTCACTCGCATTAGAGGATGTCTTCGATGGCGTTCTCCGTGTCTTCGTCCACTTGAACGAGAGGCGGAGGAGGGACATCTTTGCCAGAGGCATTGATCCGTTCATTCGTTGCTCTTTTTTTATTGTCCGTCATTTTGATGATGGAGCGCGCCATATGGAATAATTTTGTGTCGGCATGTCTTTCTGAGATTTAGTTCGCTGCATCCGTTGTCTTTTTTTCGAACACTGCCAGCTTTTGGCAACGGTTGGCAAATGGTGGGTGGGAATGCGAGCTCGGAAAAGTTACTATCTGCCACACTTCTCTTGCTTTTGCAATCCATTTGCGACATGAACTGCTTGAGAGAACTATCTAACCACGGCATCTAAAGCTAGGACACAAGAAGCCACGTGGTCCAAAAGTGGATCACGAGGAGGCAAGCGTTCATGATGCAGATCTCCATATGCCCCTTCAACTACGTACAAACACATTGGTTGTGTCCAATCGCTTAACTTGTCAGATTCTCTCTTTCTCTATGTTGACTTGTCTCTGTAATAATAAACTGTTCTTGATAGAAATTTCCCCATTCTTTCATTCAAACATACCCTTGTATTGTTGCACGCACAATTGGAAGTTTTGTTGCGATCTACACCTGTGAGTTTCCTGGTTGGACATTCGAATAGCATTGAACCTGAAAGAAAAACTCGCAAATAACGACTAATATTTTCACCTCTATTCCATCAAAAAAAGAAATCCTTGACTGCAACAAACACTAAATACAACAATAAGTTGTTGTGAAAAGCCCCTAGTCCGTGGACTATATATCAATATGGTATATGCCCCTCTTGGCATATCATAATTGTTACGTACCAGACTTACACGAGTCCCTAATCCTCTCGAGTGGTTGTTTCCGTTATTGCGCAAACATCACATTGTGTTGCAAGAAACGCGAAATTCACTTCCACGGCCGATGACAAACTAGCCAACTGCCTTGCCCTCAGTGGATGATCTCACAGGCGACAGGCACAGATCAACGAGGAACTGGTCAACATGATCTCCGCACTCAAAGAAATCAACAAGCACCTGCTCCAACAACTCAACGTCACAGTGGATGCTCTTTGTAACGCAAGTGCACGTGAAGCATTGCTCGTCAAGAGAAATTCTCAACTCGCGAGCGAACCCAAAATTCATCTCAACCAAAACCGTTTGATATTGCAAACTCAAAAGGACCAATGGTCCAGATGTGCCTTACGAGTTTAGAGGTGTACTTCACCGCTGCTGGGGTCAACGACGATCAAATGAAAGTTGACCTTGTGGCCAAGCTTTTACGTGGCACGGTGTTAAGTTGGTGGTCCGACCAAAAGACCATACAACGGCAGTAGGAGACTGGGGGAACATCATCAACGGCTCACAGCGGCCGTCTCACATCACCGACCGCAGGCATACAACCCTTGGAGCAGATCAACCAACAGTGGCAAGACGCGCTAACACCACCAACCGACTAGGATGAAGTTTTGCACGCGGTGCTTGCACACTTTGGGCGACTAAACGAGAAGTCCGAGGCACGGTACAAGCTCCAACGTCTACGTCAGCAGTCCAGCGTGGCATAGTACACGCAGGGATTGCGCGAGATCATCACCGGTGCAGACATCACCCCGGACAAACTGTTTTTTCACTACAACAACGGCCTCAAGCAAGACATCCGGCAAGCAATCGTTATCTTTGGCATCCAAAACGACTTGTTGCGGATGAGTACAATAGTAGAAAAGATCACCAGCACCGACTACAACGCTTGGATGTAGGAATCCTACAGCTAGTGATCTCCTGATCCCAGTTACCGTGGAAATGGAAAGAACCAGTCCGCGGATTCCTCGGCTCCAATGTAAGTAGACACCGTTGACCAGAAAGACACGCAAACCTGCTACAACTGGGGAAAAGTCGGGCACATCACCGGCAACTGTTGAAGCAAGTAGCAGGCCAAAAAGGGGAGGAATTCACAGAAAACTGAGTCGGGAAACGGCAAAGGGCAGGAGAAAAAGGTGCAACTCTTGTCCGTGAGGAGTGATCTACACCAAACAATTGCCCATCTGAATGGCCTACATCGTTCCAGAAAGTTTTTGAGATCACAAAGTTTGACAAGGGGTACGAGGATGGCCAACCAGTGATAATGATAAAATGTCAGCCTCGAGGATGGAGAAGTTATAGAATGGTACTGGCACTATTGGATGGAGGAGCTTTACACAGCTTTGTAAGCAACGACATTGTTCGCAAGCTTGGTTTCCAGATTGAACAAGGGGTTTTTGAAGGAAAAACCGTCAACTGGAGACTAAAGATACGGAGACTTCGAGAACCACTACGATTAGAAGTGGAAGATCTATGAGATGTAACAGTCTGGAGGTCTCGTCCAATGAGGGATCAAAAAATCATCCTCGGACGAGATTTCCTGTCCCGGCACAATCTGCAGGTTGATTGGAATAGCAACGACGTCTATGTGGAGATTGAAGGCGTTAAACGATGTTTCTACGAGCAGGATGAAGGCCGACAGTGGAAGCAACAGAGGTGAAAGCAGTAGAGGAATCCGCGGAAGCTGAAAAGTGACAACCTGTGGAGTCGATACTTCTTAGCGTGGCCAAGCACTATATAGGACAATGATCTTGTGCGTGGCTCATACATCTCAAGCCAAAGGGAGAAGAGGAAGTGGTAGCAGCTCACTCATCATGGGACTCATCAGCGTTATGTGCCTCAACGAAGTTCGCGATGGTACGCGAAGGGTTTGCACCACTCATCAAGGAGTTTGCGAACGTCTTCCTTGACGAAATCCCAAAAACTTTACCTCCTTAGCGAGACATCGACCATCACATCAAACTTAAGTTATCCAAGGGGCCTATCAGATGAGCGATCATAAGGTGACCAAGGTGAAAAAGCAGCTCGACGAGATGCTCGGTCAGGGGTTCATCCGCCCATCTACGTCACCATACGCCACACCACTATTATTTCCGAAAAAGAAAACTAGCGTGTTACGGATGTACATGGATTATCGGGCCTTTGTTAACGTCATCATCAAGAACCGTTGCCCTCTTACTAGAGCTCAGGAACTTTCTGAACAGCTCTGAGGAGCCTGAATTTTTGGGCAAATTGGCTCATGTTGCAGATATCATCAGATACGCGTGGCAGTGGCCGACATTGAGAAGACAGCATTCCAAACTCGTTATGTGCACTTCGAGTTCACAGTTGTGACGTTTGGACTCACAAATGCCCCAGTGATGTTCATGGTGGCAACGAACAACATTTCCCATCTGTACCTTGACGATTTTGTCTTGGTATACCTCGACAACATGATTCTTTACAGGCGCACCCCGGAGGAGCACGGTGGACATCTCCAAAAAGTTCTCAAAGTCTTACAAAGAGAGATTTTTTTGGGAAAACTCTTAAAATGCGACTTCGGTCGTTGTTTGATCGAGTTTTTGGGTCACGTCATAAGCAGCGGACGGATCACTATGGATTCGAAAAAGGTGGCAACAGTTGCTGATTGGCCAACGCTGACCAATGTTCGAGACGTTCAAGTTTTTCTTTGATTCTGCAATTACTACAGGCGATTCGTGCGGGACTACGCGTGTGTGTCAGCGTCTCTATCCGACTTCACTTGAAAAGAAAATGAGTGGCGGTGGGGAGACATCGAATAAGAAGCAATCACCAATTTGGAGAATACTCTGACCTTGGCGCCGGCCCTACGACTAGCCGATCCAACGGTCAACTACGTTATGGCTACAGATGCATCAGAACAAGCCGTCGGCATGATTCTTCTACAAGATCACAGCAACGGCAAACAACCGGTCCCATACATGTCTGAAAAACTGCAAGGACCGGAACTCAACTACGCGGTTCACGAAAAAGAGATGCTGGCAATCGTGCACACGTTCAAGACATGGCAATGCTACCTGGAGTGTTGCCGATGCGTCGTGCGCACGGACCACCACGCGTTGAAACATTTGAAAACGCAGCCAAATCTCAGCCGAAGTTAAACCCGATGGATGGAATTCTTTGAGTTCAGGTTTGACTACGAAATCAAGTATCGTCCAGGAAAAACCAATCTGGCGGACGTACTTAGCCGCCGACCAGATATGACGACCGACGTGGCAATCCTACAACTACAGGGAGACCCATACCTCAAGCGATTGTTTGCACGAGCCTACGACTAGCATGGAAGATTTGATAAAAGCAAGTTCTGGTTTGACGCACCCTAGTGGCGACGTCGCTTCACTCGCCAGGTGGTTGTTCCCCTAAACGACGATCACCAAATGCTACTAAAAAAATGCAATGACATTGGTCCAGGCGGACACTTCGGAGATGACAAGACACTGAAGAAGCTAGAGAAAAACTATTGGTGGGACAAGATGCAATCCGATGTGGCAAACTTCTGCAAAACCTTCGACACCTGTCAACGACAGAAATTTTGTCGTAGGAGGCCACCTAGACTTCTGCAACTGCTCGTTGTTCCAACAGAAACATGGATAGACATCTCCATAGACTTCGTCACTGGATTTCTAGTGACGCCCGAGGGATATGACACCATCCTCGTGGTTGTCGACAGGTTTTCCAAAATGTCCCACTTCATCCCGACAAGGACCACCATCACTACCAGGGGAACAGCACAGTTGTTTCTAAACAACATTACACAGCTACACGACGTACCAAGAACCATCACAAGCAACATAGGCAGTCAATTCACCAGTCATTTTTGGCACAAACTGATGAATCATTACATCAGCACAATTCAACTTCCAATGGCGTTTATTCCTCAAATCAAAGGCCAAACAAAGCGTACAAATCAGACCCTTGAACAAAATTTCCAAACATTATGCAAACCTCGTAGGACAGATCGGGCACAAAAACTCCCTACCACTGAAATTGCATATAATTCAGCAGTTTCCACCGTGATGAGTAAAACCCTGTTTGAAGTGGTGTTTGGCAAACTTCCCGCCACACCAGTAGGACTACAAAGCCAGAAGAACATTCTCGCGATCGATGTTAAATGCCAAGATCTTGCCATTGTCTAGGAGGGAACACGGCAAATCCTTGCAAAGACATAAGTATCAATGAAGTGTGTAGCCAACCAATATCGTAGCGACGACATCTTCACCACTGGTGAAAAAGTCCTCCTCAGCTCGGCAAACATCAAACTCCGCCGATCCGAACGTTCAAAGCTCAAACCCCGATGGTTGGGACCGTTTGAGATCAAGCGCATGCAAACCCATTTGGTTGCGTAACTCAAACTTCCCGACACGATGCAAGTTCATTCTGTGTTCCATGTTAGCGGATTTAAGTACTACCAAGACCCCGGAGAGAACTTCCTTTGCGGAGATGTCCCTCCTCCGCGTCTTGTTCAAGTGGACGAAGACATGGAGTATGTCATCGAGAACATCCTTGGCCTTTGACGACGAGGCAAGACGACAAAATGTCTCGTCAAGTGGCACAGCAACGAAAGCGTGCATAATAGCTCAGAACCCTTCGACAACCTCTGAGACGTCAAAGATCTCATCGACGGCTACTACTATTGTCTCTTGGCCACATCTACACACGCGCCGGGATGTCACGGCCAAAAGGAGGGGGAATTTTATGTACCAAAAGTACACGAGTACTTAATCTTCTCAAGTGGGCATTTATGTTAGTACGCAAATAGCCCATCACGTCGCGAGAATGGAAAAATTCACTCCATATGCCTTGCCCTCAGTGGATATTCTTGAACCTTCTGAGAGCTTCGACCACTCTTGCAAACCTACGAACAAAAGTATCACGACCTTTTGGTCGACTTCCTAACGCATTTCGACGAATCTGGGTTAATAAAGATGCATCATGCATCTTCACCGTCGATTCTGGAAGACCCTCCACTTTTCAGCGGACCTTCTCTAATTCGGCTACTCACAACACGACTTTGCACGCATCGCTCGATATTCGACCTAACGACCTCGACTATGCCTTATTTGTAACTCGACACTTGTATATGTATGTTGGATCATTTCAACACTTGTCATCGAAGTACACTTAATGCTAATTACAGTTTGCTCAAGTGTCCCAAATTCTAAATCGTTTCTTGCCTCGCAACTTCTACCTATTCACCATCTACACTCCGTTCGGCGTAATAGTAATGACACAAATAAATCCATGGCTCATTGTGAGAAAACATTGAAAAGTGTGGCTTGTGATCATATTCGTTTGAGAGTAGTGTTTCCAAAAAATACCCCTGTGCAAACACGTGGCATGTAGGAAATTTCTTGATGTGATTTTCCCTGATCCTTGAGTTCACTCACGCACTAGTGCTGGTGGATGGTTGTGGGCGAAAGCTCGCGACTTGTGTTTTGTTCTGTTTTGGCTACCAAGAAGTGAAACCATGTGCAGCTTGACGGTCTTAGTGATTAACCACAATTTTCCAGCATTTTGGGGCTGTGAACTCATGTGTGTATGGGCTTCGGCAACCTTCCTTTGCTTTTCATTCCGCGTTGGACAGCTGGCTGATGATTTGGAGTGTTTTCATGCTTGCACAACAGAACGTATGGAGTAGTCAATGTTACGGCAGTGAAGAATCATAGAGAAAACTCTGAATGAAAAAAAAATTGACGTTCACTGCAAAGACAGTGAATTTTTGCGCTCAAGTCATAACCACATTCCCTTGAAACATGCGGACGGGGAAAGGGAGTAATCTTTTACTCTTTACTCGCATCGCATAACGACTCATCTGAATTTCACGTTCAAGAATTCAAAGTGTCGTCAAAGCGACTTCCATTGCGCAGCAGTCAACCCTTGTTGGCTTTCAAAAGGTTCTAGCCAAGTTTTCAAAGTTGCGTAAAAACTACCTCTCTAAGCCTTGACAGAGATAGCCAGAAAAGTGGGTACTTCACTGTCAACCCGCCGGCAGCAAGGTGGCATTTGTCTGTTCCTCCACACGGACTTGTCTCTTAGTGCACGATCTTGCAGGTTCCTACACATCCATATGTCTGTTACGCAACGTCACCGAGGCCCAAAAAAACTCACTTCTCGGTAGCCAAAATAGAATGAAACAGAGGGTGGCGGACAACATTTTTGGTATGGGAAAGCGAGAATTCATACCCTTCTTTGAATGCTTCCTCCTCCGTTCAATGCAAACCCTTTCGTGTGGACGCATTTTTCACCTCACTGTAGTTTATGCAAGAAGTTTGGTCGAAATCTTTCAGAGTATATTGGATTCATGATCTGTGTCCAGTTGAGGCAGGTCGACTGTCGTGACTGATTTATCGACTAGGGTAGCGGACAGAGATGGGCAACGGCGATGAAGAACTAGGTGGGCCGGCCCCGTTTCACCCATTGTTTTCCCCGAAAATGTCCAGGAACCTCAAATGATGAAGTCAGCAAATAGTGGGAGGGACTCCCATTCCCTCTCAACCCTTGCAAGCAATGCTCCTAGTAAGCAATGGTGGGCAGGGGCTTTGAAGATGAGAGCAAAGCAGATTACGCCTCGTGCATCTAGCCCAGCGTGATGCCTCGTTCATTTTATCCTGATTTTGATACTGAATAAGAACTTCCAAGATCATTCATTTACTCCTAAATCTTTGAAATTCACTACATTAAAAACAATTTTACGTGTAAAATATGTTTTATGCGAACAAAAATTCATGAATTTCTAACTAGTTCATTTCTAGTGTGCACATTCAGATATAGAATGATTTACAATGACTTTATGATAACGCACGTGAAAACATAGAGACTGAAGGATCAAGAACATAAAATGTTGAAATCATTTCTTCAATTATTTCAAAGACAGAAAACATCACAAGGTAACAAATAATGATTTCTACTGCTGGATGATTTAAAAATATAGTAACATCTCACAATTATTACACAAAATTTTGTAACCTTACTAAATGTTACTGAAATTGAATAATTTGAGACATCCAATACAACTTCAAAGCTATTGAAGATTTCTTAAATGTTTCCGCTTATAAACCTTTTCAACATTTTATAATATCTTGATTATGTAAACTTTTTAATCAATGGGATGCTAACCTCCATGAAATTCATCATTCATACCTCATGATTTTAATGGTAAATTTCTAAGAAAAGCTCAATTGACAAGACATATATGAAGGAGTGTGCTCTCAGACACGAGTGTCCTCAGCCACGTGAACTTAATAGTTGTTAAAGCATCAAGCATCGCTAGTGCACCTAGATTAGTCTTGCCTTTCTGGTGTGTTCTAGCCTAATTTTTTACTTGCTCCTCCTGCGACGTAGGCCGGACATACGGAGTACGCTCACTGTTCACTCACTTGCTGTTTGCCCCAACGTGCTTTATTTATCCTGTGTGGTTTGCCACGCAGGGAGGCCAACCGTTGGAGCTGACCCACACGATCCGATAGGGGTCCGCGTGGCTCGCTCCTCACTCTCATTCTTCTCTAACAGAATTCTAATTCTCGCCTCCATCCTTGATTCACGTCTAAGTCCCTCGCCTCGATCTCACTCACAGCTCCTGAGAGCTCTCCCCCTCACAGCTTTCGAGATTTCCCTTCCTCTCACAACCGAGAGTCGAGTTTGGCCCTGCGGCTAACCTTGGCGTCTCGTCTCACAAGAACCGAGAGCCACACAGCTCTCGGTTGTCACCACCTCCCGCCACCCCTCTCCTCCTCTCTCCTCCAGCCTCACCCTCCTCCTGTCCTACTCAACATGGCATCAAGCCGTTGAACGGGCCTGTGGACTCTGCTGCTCTCGTGTTCGCTTCCGCTGTCTGCTCCCGCTCCTGTCAACCATGGTGGCCGTCGCCGTCGGTTGTCGCCGCTACCCTCCCCTCCGTTGCTGTTGCCTCCGCCGCTGCTGTCTGGCCCATCGCCGTTGTCGCGGGTGCCGCTCGTCGTCGTTGCCCTCCTCTGTCGTCTGGCCACCTGTCTCCTCCCCCCCACCAGGTCTGCCCCTTTCGGGGCTCCCTTGTCGTTCCACCCCTCCTCCCTCTCCTGCTCTTTCCCGTTCCCTGCTTGCTCACTTGCTCTCGTTCCTTCTTCTTTCCGTTATTTTTTTGTGCTCATTTCTCGTGCGCTTATAGATTACCTTTGTTTTTTTTTTTTCTTTGCATGTTCAATCCCTCTGGCTCTAGTCCCGCTTCTACGCGTCCGCTCTCCGCTCCTGCCCTTTCCTCCCGTTCCTCGGCTGCCCGGCCCCCGTCTTTCGCTCGAACCCGGCCTCTGGCGCTCGGCCTTCCCCCTCCTTGGCTCTCCACACTCGGCCTTAGGCCTTAGGTCTTAGGCTCTCGGCCTTAGGCCTTAGGCTGTAGCCTCTAGCTCAACTCTCTAGACTCTCTAGACTCTAGACTCTAGACTCTAGCATCTAGCCCCTGGACTCTCGACTCTGGGCCGCTGGCCCCTCTTGCTTCTTGTGGCCTCTGTCTATCCCCCCCCCCCCCCCCCCCCC
>SZWC01010305.1:47497-65449 GCA_023375785.1 Penium margaritaceum
AAGTGTCTGAATGCTTCAATAGCATTTGCAAAGAGAAATGACAAATGACAGGTCCATGGCATAAACACCTGCCGCGGCGCACAGCAGGTGTCGCACGCAGCGGTCCAAGAGCTGTCCTAAAACCGGCCCAAAACTACTGTTTTGGCCATAACTCTGCGCACACATGTCAGAATGCTACGCCGTATGAACCTAGACGTGCATGATCACAATATGGATGCTACGACTGGTCACATGCATGCATCCATCATCACACGGTGGACACGCAATGCAAAAACATGCAAATCGGGCTCATGGCCAGTCCGTCGAAAAACTCCTGCAAGCTGCAGAAAAAAGAGCAAGAAGTCCCGGCAGTGTCCGGGGCTGTGGAACGGTAGTCGGCCAGCTCCAAGCTGGTAGTCCGCTGCCAGTCATCGCACCGGTGTCACCAGGGCCCGCCTCAGGGATCTGCATGAGTATGGACACAGCCGAGTGGTCACAGTAGACTGTACAAGAACGTCACAAATCACAACACTCCCCCATGACCCGATGGTATGCATGTCCATACACGTGCAGCACTGGGACAAGTACAATAGTGTGTGTAAAACGGATGGGACACGGACAGACATCCCACACTCAACCACTCTCAAGCATGGGGTGAAGCCCAACAAAACGAATGGCCACCAGAAACTTTCGGCGAGCTAGTGCCTTCGTCAAGAAATCAGCACGCTGCATGTCAGTGCCAACCCACATGACGGAGTTCACGTGTCGCTCCACCAGATCACGCAAAAAGTGATGCTCAACCGCAATGTGCTTCGTGCGAGCGTGAAAGACACTGGAGTTCTCCGCAATGGCGAGAGCACTCTGGTTGTCGCAACGAAGCACAATGGCGGGTACTGACTAACCAAGCTCAAGAAACAGGCGCTGCAGCCATACCGCCTCAGCAACCCCTGCGCCCAAAGCAACGTTCTCTGCCTCCGACGAGCTACGTGCAATGCAGCCTTGCTTCCCGCTACGCCAAGACAGAGTGGTACCACCGAGTAGGAACACGTAGCGAGTAGGGCTGCGTCCATCTGGGCTCCAGGCTCAGTCGCTGTCAATGTAGCCGTGAAGGACCATCAAACACTGCCGAAGAAAGCAGAGTCCGAGGTACGGTGTGGAGACCACGTACCACACCACTTGCACAGCCGCGTGAAGGGCTCTGGCAAGTGGAGCCTGCGAGAACTGAGCGAGGAGGTTGACAGCGGAAGCGATGTCAGGACGTGTGGTAGTGGCCACGTACATCAAAGATCCGATGAGATGGAGGTACAAGGTCACGTCCACTGTCTCCCCCAGCTGTGTGGGATTATCCACCTTCAAAGCATCCTGCCCATCAGGTGTAAGAGGTGTAGAAGCGGTGGGCACTACACCAAGGAGGTCGCTGAAACGCTCCCCCGTGACTCGTGCATATCGGGCCTGATGCAGCAACAGCGTCCGACGCCTGCGATCTCGCACGATCTCCATACCAAGAAACACCGATGCAGGACCGAGGTCCTTCATCCTATCGGCAGTTTGAAGGACAGCGTTGGCCTCCTTCACGGCTTCCAGGGACGGAGACACGATCACAAGGTCATCGACATAGACCAGGATGGCGGTGAACCGCTCGAATGTCGGTAGGATGAAGAGAGAGCGATCTGCCTTGCTCTGTACATATTTCGCACGAGTCAAAGTGGCGGTGATCTCCCGGTTCCAACACCGCGGAGACTGCTTGAGGCCGTACAAGGACTTGCGCAAGTGCCAGACCTTGTCACCGTCCTCAAAGCCTGGTGGCTGAGCCACGAAAATCTCCTCATCCGGAGAGCCATGGAGGAACGTATTGTTCACATCCATCTAGTGCACTTCCTAGTCATGCTGAGCAACTACACCCAATAGAGTTCGACCTCAGGTCATGCGGCCGACAGGCGCAAAAGTGTCAGTGTAAGCAAAGCCCTCAATCTGATAGTACCCCTTGACGACCAAGCGGGGCTTGTAGCGTTCCAATGAGCCATCCGGCTTCACTTTCTTGCTAAAGATCCACTTGACCTGAATAGCCTTCCTCCCAGGCAGAAGGTCGACAAGCTCGTAGACTCTATGCTCTCGGATATTACGAAGCTCATCCTCGCAGGCAGCGCGCCAAGCGTCAGCATCCTGTGACGAGAGAGCTTCCCTCATGGTGCCCCGGTCAGGCGCCATAGAGGGAGAGCTCTGCGTGGCAAGGGCACACACCTCGGTGCTAGGCCTGACCACCACAAGATCAACCGCTACATCGCAAGCAATATGGAACTTGCGAGTAATGAGATCATGCCCTACGGGGTACGCTGGATGTAGCTCTGTGAGCTCCTTGCGCACACTCAGGCCTAGGGCCTTTGTGCCGGGGTCACCACTCGCGATGCTGCGAGAGGGGCGCCTGGGTGCCGCGCCCGACACTCGATGAGCCTCGGAATCCAGTGGTCGAAGGCGCCAAACGGGCTCACGGGAGTAACCGGAGCCCGAGGGGCGCACCTCACCTGGTGGGGACTGAGGCAAAGCAGGTGATGCCGTGCAAAGAGATGCATGTGTGGGGGACACGGGGCTGGGTGTGACAGCAAGAGCAGGCAAGACTGGACCTGACACAGATGCAACAGTGCCAGCAGGAGCAGATACGGTAGTAGGTGAGACTGCACCAGACACAGAAACAGGAGTGCCAGCAGACGCAGGTACTGGCACAGAAGTAGGCGCGGGAGTAGAAGCAGGGGAACCTGTGGGGCGTGAAACAGGTTGTACAGGCGAGGTCTCTGGACCGACGGCGATGATCGCCGGGTCATCAAGGGCCGGAGACCGAGGGATGAAGGGGGCTCGAACGGACACATCAGCCTAGTGAGAGGTACTCGCTGGCGTAGAAGTCTCCCCCATCCACCGAGAACCCTCAGAGGTAGGAACATGTGTGGCAGAGAGTGCCATGATTGAATTCAGGTCACGGTAGGTGAGAGACTCGAAAAAGATAGTGTCGCGTGACTCAATGACGCGACGATGAGTAGGGTCTCAGAAGCGCCAGGTCTTCACCCGCGGGGAAATGCCTACGAAGGCACACAAGCGGCCCCAAGGTGAGACCTTGGACCCCTGCTGTTCCTCGGTGTACCACACGGAGGCCAGGGATCCCCAGACGCGAGCGAGACGAAGGTCAACACGGTGTCCAAAGCAGAGCTCATACGGTGTGATATGGTCCGGAAGCGGACGGTGCGGGAGGCGGTTCGAGACCCAAGTCATGTAGGCAAACCCCTCAAAGACAAAGGACTCGGGGAGACCGCACTCAGATCGCAAAGCGCAAACTGCATCCTCCATGGTGCTGTTCCAACGCTTGGAAGCACCGTTCTGCTGAGGGGTAGTAGGAGCAGAGACCTGGTCAAAAATCCCGTGCTCAGCAAAGAACCCGTCCATCTCGCCAAGGAACTCACCGCCGCGATCCGAGCGGAAAGTATGTAGCGTGTGACGTGACTGACGCTCAGCCATCACTAGCCAGAGTGAAACCGCAAGGGCGGCATCGCTCTTCTGACGTAGGCTGTAGACCCACTGCATCCGGGTAAAGTCGTCAGTCAGAGTCAGAACATGCTGGCCCCGATCAGATAGGGACTCGACCGGAAGAGGACCGAGAAGGTTTGAGTGAACTAGCTCGAGAGGGCGAAGCGCTCGGGAACGAGAGTCAGGGTAGGTGCATCGGTGCATCTTCTCGTGAGCGCAAAAGAGATAGTCGGTCTTGGGTGGCTTCTCGAAAGAAGCCGCATCAAGACCAAGAGCTGGCTGTGTTAGAATGAGCTTCGACACAGTATCGGAGCCCACGTGACACAGACAGCGATGAAGCAACCGCTGGTGTTACAGAGACAGAACACCAGTGACAAAGACCCGACCGGAGGAGGAAGGAGAGCAAGGGGAGGAGGTCCGAGAGACGCGATACAAATCACCTACGACTGAGGCACGAAGGACACGCTGCGAGTCTCAGTAGCAGTCAGAGTCGCTGAGTCTGCGGTATGCTCCACAGAGAGACCCATCAGTGTGCAGGCACACACAGAAAGCAGGCTGAGTTCAAGATCTGGCACAAACAACATGTCGGAAAGGTACAAGGGGCCAGACGGACCATTGAAACATACAACTCCAACACCATGGAATGGCAAAGAATGACCAGAGTCTGTACTGACAGAACGGAAAGACGTGACAGGAACGAGAACAACAAAATAACTACAAAAACATGTCATGTGATGAGTGGCACCAGAAGCGATGATCCGAGTGCCACCGGAGTCACGACTGGTGGATGTCACCGTACAACGGGCAATGGAACACTTGGCATCAGAGGGACGCTGAGCCGCCAGTGGGGAGGAACGACGCAGGGCACAAAGATGAGACTCATGAACCCAATCGGTGTAGTCAGGCCCATCATCATTACATGCTGACTGTGCTCCCCCACACGCGTTGTCACGACGCACAGGAACGGACGGACAGACAGTCTGTGGACCACCCGACGATGACAACACACTCGCACCTCCCTGAAAGTGGAGCGGCAGAAGCTGTTGAAGCTCACCGATGGTGTGGTCGCATGGGTCCGGATCACTACTACTCGCCGGTGAGGAAGCGGGAACAGCTGCAGTCGTGGCCGCCACGCGTTCGGAGGATGGCGAGGATGACGTGCTGGACGTGGAACGGAGGGCGTGTGCAGCCTGGAGCCCACGAGTAATCCGCGCCCAGTCAAGTGGCTGCTGGCACTCGGTGTAGCGATGGACGCCTCCACAGTTGTAGTAGTGAATAGGACGTCCACTACCACCGGATGATGACTGCTACTGTGACTGCTGCTGACTTAATCCACGCTTCCCCTTCTTCTTCTTCCCCTGAGCTGCTACTGCAACACCCTGTGTCTGAGTGGGTGTGGGCAATGCGGAAGAGGAGGAAGATGAGGACGTGATGGAGGATGAAGAAGAAGATTGCAGGAGGGAAGATGGTGGTGATGCTACGATTGCTGCAGCAAGAGAAGTCTCCTGGTGGGCCATGGCTATATCGCGAGCTGAAGTCACCTAGAGGAGGAGCTGATGCGCCTAGAGGAGAAGCTACAAAGTGGCTGAAAAGGGCTTGAGGACATCGTTGCTGTACTGTGTGAAGATGTCAGTGTACTCAAGGTGAACTCCGAGCATCATCGTACAGAGCGCCCACAGCTGTGTGCCTCCTGAGGTCCCAAGGCGCGTGTAGATGTGCATGGCGTGTCGCTAGTAATCAGCTGCAGGCTCTGCAGGCCCTTGATGGAGAGAGTGGAAGGCACGAATTTATGCTGCACGAGTGGCGTGCATCTCTGCGGCCAGCAGGGACAAGGCCAGATCCCAACCTCCGCGTTGATAGGCGCCGGTGCCTGTGTCGGCCTCGCCAAGGAAGGGGCGGAAATCGACGACAATCTCGCGTGGCATGGCATAGAGGAGTCTGTGCATCGCCCTGGCTACTGTCAGTACCTGTGCTGGGTCTGTAGGTTGATACCGGCTATGGTAGTAGGGCCACACTCTCCCTAAAGTAGCCCAAACCTGAAAGAGGATCTCCCAGCAGTCGAAGCTGTCCTCACTGATGTACCTTGGAGATGGTGTCTCAAAGTCCTTGGGTTGCCGCTCCGTGGGGAGAGCAACCGTAGGCCAAGGAGGACGAGGGACGGGGAAGACTTTTTGAAGGGGATAGTCATCGGGATAGTCGGGTGACGATCGTATTGGAGGAAACTGAGCAGATCTGGTGCCCGTCTGTAGCTGACGGGGGCGCTCGTGAAGAACTCGAATCTCATGATCCGGGGAGTCGCCTGTCATGCCTGGCATGAATGGATCATTATCCAGGTGGTCAGGAGGTGGTGGGTCAGGTGTAGCTCCTGTCACGGGTGCCTCAGCCGACTGCTGTGTAGAGACCGCGACGTTGGCAGCTCCCTCGGGAACCTGCCGTGGGACCGTTGAATGGGCACTTAGAAGCTCAGTCAGCGTGCGGATGGCATCAGTCTGCTCCCGTTGTAGGCGACGCATCTCATCCTGCTGGCTCCCCAGGTCGTCAATGGCCTGCGAGCGTGGGCTCAGGACCCCTGAAGAAGAGGGGGGATCACCTGTCCCCTTCTCCTTGTTGTCAGAGTCCATGTCGCCTCTCAGTATGGGTGGACATGTCAGGTTTGTCGGATTTCAAAAGCGTAAACGTTTCTCGAGGAATTGAGACGCTGGCAATTTTTGACTATCCGGCCAAAAAACTGGCTAGGTATGGTGCTGACATCAGCAGGTGGTTGCGGAAATCAGCACAACCTAATGACGACAGCAAGCAAAATTGCTAATGTCAGCTCGACTCCCCCCCTTGTTTTTTTTTCTCTCACGGTTCTGCGCGAGCGTGCAGCCGCTCCGCGGCGGCTGCGCGGAAGCTGCCTGGAAGCTGCACAGTAGCTTGCGCTTAGCTGCTACTATAACTGTGCTGTCAGCTGGAGCAGCAGCTGCGTGGCTGCGTGTGCAGCAGTGGTAGTAGCGGCTGCGCAATGCCGCTGCTGTTGTTGCGCGCTGCGGTTGCTGCTCGCTACCGTTGTCGCGCGCTGCTGCTACTACCGCTACTACGCTGCAGTTGTTGCAATTGCTAGTTCTCGACTGCTGTTGCCGTGGCTGTCGTTGCTGCTACTACACTGCAGTTGCCGCCGCTGCTGCTGCTCTGCTGCTACTGCGGTGCTGTTGCTGCGGCCGCCGCTACGGCTGCAGACGGCGGCTGCACTCGCTGCAGCTGCCAAGCATTGCTATATCTACTGCTACGACATTGGTGCTGTTGCTCTGCTTCTAGGCTGCTGTTTGCACGGTGGCAACGCCGCTGCTAGGATCTCACGTGATGGGTGTGGGTTGCGTTGACGGTGATCGGCTATCTCCGACAGGCCCCAGTGGATCTGCTGCAACGCTGACTCTCACTTTTTCTACTCTGTTGCGTCTCTGCTGCGCAGCTCAGTGAGAACTGTCTCACTGCTATGATACCATGAGAAGATGCAAGGAAGCTTCCTAGCAATACTCACATTGACCAGGCGTCAGTGCCTGATCAGAGAGTGACGACAGTGACAAGTTGTGCATGCAACGGCAAGAGTTTGGCTAGGGGACACAAGGCAAAGTGTCTGAATGCTTCAATAGCATTTGCAAAGAGAAATGACAAATGACAGGTCCATGGCATGAATATAGTATACCTGCCGCGGCGCATAGTGGGTGTCGCACGCGGCGGTCCAAGAGCTGTCGTAAAGCCGGCCCAAAACCACTGTTTTGGCCATAACTCTTCGCACACATGTCAGAATGCTACGTCCGCCTGAACCTAGACGTGCAAGATCACAAGACGGATGCTACGACTGGTCACATGCATGCATCCATCATCAGATGGTGGACACGCAATACAAAAACATGCAAATTGGGCTCATGGCCAGTCCACCAAAAACTCCTACAAGCTACACAAAAAACAGTAGGAAGTCCCGGCAGTGTCCGGGGCTCTTGAACAATAGTCAGCCAGCTCCAAGCTGGTAGTCCGCCGCCAGTCGTCGCACCGATGTCACCAGGGCCCGCCTCAGGGATCTGCATGAGTATGGACACGACCGAGTGGTCATAGTAGACTGTACAAGAACGTCACAAATCACGAAACCAACAAACTGTGAGTGGGCCTCTACGTGTGTCAACTCCACCGAGCGACACTCCAACTGCGTCGAGTCTCGCTGTCAGTCATCTACACGCCGATGTACACAAGCCGGGAGGATACAATGGAGTACAATGAGAGATGCACAAAAGCCAACACTCCCCCATGAATCACAGGCGTAGTGCACATGTGCGGGCAGAGACACAGTCAACAACCAGATTCCCCCAAGTCACGTAGAAACGCAAACAAGGACAAAGAGAGCCACTGACAGACACACGCCGACCGAATCCACAGCCTTCTTGAACAAGTTGCGCTTCAGTGCCTTGGTCAAGATGTCAGCCAACTGCCGTGCTGTCTGAGCCCACACGATGCTGGTGCTGCCGTCATGCAACAATGAACGCACATAGTAATACTCAACGTTGATGTGCTTTGTACGTGTGTGATGCACGCCGTCATTGTCGGCGACGGCCATGGCACTCTCATTGTCACAATCCAACGTGATGGATGTGACAGTCTTACACAACTCGGACAACAGACAATGCAACCACACACTCCCACACGCGCCAAAGCCAAGAGCAACGTACTCTGCCTCAGTAGTGCTGCGTGCAATGCACCCTTGCTTGCCATTGCACCAAGACACAGCTGTACCGCCAGTCAGAAAGATCCAGCCTATGCGACTCTTACCGTGCGGACTGCCGGCCTAGTCATTGTCGGTGTAGCCTGCCTTCACAACTGACGGCTGGCAGCAGAACACGAGACCTCACCGAGGAGTCGAGACAACATAGAGCAATACTCGGATCGCGGCCTCGAAGTGGAGATGACGCGGCTCCTGAGAAAATCAGGCCAGGAGGTTGACGACGAACGCGATGTCTGGGCGCGTCGTCGTCGCCAGGAACATCAGTAACTCGATGAATCGCAGGTATGTGGTCATGACAACTGGCTCCCCCACAACAGTTGGGTTAGGACTCTTCAGCTTCACCTGGCCATTAGTGACATGGGTGAAGATGCGCTCGGCACGAGTGGCAGGTCCTCCGCAAAGCGGGTGGACACAGTCTGTACATAGGCCGCCTGGTGGATGTGCAGGATGCCCTAGGAGCGATCATGCTCAAGCTCCATGCCCGGGAAGACTCGGGCAGATCCGAGATCCTTCATCTGGTACGCGGCGTGCGGCAAGTCCTTGACAAGCAGAATGGCAGCCGTGTCTGGCGACACGATGAGGACATTGTCAACGTAAACCAGAACAGCAATGAAAGTCTGGCCTCACGGACTGAAAAGCAATGCGGGGTCAGCGGTGCTCCGCTGGAGCCCGCCGCGATCCTACTCCCCTACTGATCTCTTGGTTCTAGCACTGAGGCAATTGTTTCAAGCATAGAGGGCCTTCCTTAGCCGCCAGACTCTCCCACAGCCATCGTTGAAGCCTGGGGGCTGCACCATGTAGAGCTCCTCACCCACTAGTGAGCCATGCAGAAAAGCGTCGCTCACGTCCATCTGATGCAGCTCCCACCCATGCTGGGCAACCAGGCTAAAGAGCACCCGGCTAGTGCAGAACCGGCCAACTGGGGCAAAGAAATGGTCGTAATCGACCCCAAGGATCTGGGCATACCCCTTCGCTGTGAGACAGGCCTTGTAATTGTCCAAGGACCCGTCGGGTTTCCACTTGTGCCGAAAGACCCACTTGGCACTGATCGCCTTCTGACTTGGAGGAAGGTTGAGAAGGTCGTACACGTGGTGCTGTCGGATGGTAGCGAGCTCATCGGCGCAGGCAACGTCCCAATGTGCGGCCTCAGGAGAGGCTTGTGCTTCACAAAGGGTGGCTGGGTCCTCTGGACATGCTGTGGAGCGGAGTGAGAGAGCGTGTGCATCTGAAGCTCCAGGTGGGATGCATGTGACTGCAGCCACAACAGTGTGGCGATGCTCCTCATGAAGCATGGTGTAGCCCAGTGCAGAGCCCGGGTGAAGGTTTGCAATGATGGCCGAGGTGGTCAGGCCGAGGGCCTTGGTGCCACGATCCCCACTCACGACCAAGGGAGTGGAGGAGAAACGTGGAGCCACAGGGGGCCGAGGTGCCATGGAGCGTGGTGCCACAGTCTGTGCGCTAAACGACGGCCTGGGTCTGAGGCTGCCGCCTGGGCCACGTGTGTAGCGTGGCAGGGCAGGAGATGTCACTGGGTCCGATGGGCCAACAGAGACGGACGAGGCTGCTGGCCCAGAGGGGCTAGTGGATGCAGCCGGGGCTACTAGCCCGAAGGGGCCAGTGGATGTGAATGCGGCTGCTGGCCCGGAGGGACCAGTGGATGCGACTGGGGCTGACGCCCCGGAGGGGCCAGTGGACGCGACTCTGGCTGCTGGCCCGGTGGGGCCAGTAGACGCGACTAGGGCTGCCGGCCCAGAGGGGCGAGTGGACGCGACTTGGGCTGCCAACCCGGAGGTGCCAGAGGACGCGACTGGGGCTACCGGCCCGGAGGGGCCAGTGGACGCAACTGGGGCTGCCGGCCTGGAGGGGCCAGTGGACGCGATTGGGGCTGCCGGCCCGGAGGGGCCAGTGGATGCGACTGCGGCTGCCGGCCCGGAGGGGCCAGTGGACGCGACTGGGGCCGCTGGCAGGGAGGGGCCGGTCGACGTGACTAAGACTCCCGGCCGGGAGGGGCCGGTGGATATGACTGGGGCTGCCGGCCCAGAGGGGCTAAGAGATATGTCGCACGGAAGTAGTAGGACGGAGGACAGACTCACCACCCCCCCATACGACGGGATAGACAAGGATGAGCCGGAGTGAATGAGGTTGCGAGGAAACAAGTCCTCGAAGAAGAGGGCATCGCGGGACTCGACGATGTAGTGCCAAGATGGATCCCAGAAGCGCCAGGCCTTGGACTGATGAGAGATACCGAGGAAGGTGTAGGGACGTCCACGGGGGGGCGAGCTTGCCGCCCTGCTGCGGGACGGGCAGCCACACAATGGCCACGCAGCCCTAGACGCGAGCCGGATGAAGGTCAGCGCACTAACCGCACCAATGCTGGTATGGCGTGGACTGGCGGGAAAGGGGACCGTGGGGAATTCGGTTCCAGACCCATGTAATGTAGGCCATGGCTTCAAAATAGAAGCCATCGGAGAGACCAGACTCGACCCGCATGGTCCGGACAACGTCGGCCATGGCGCGGTTCCACCTTTCAGAGACACCATTATGGGCGGGTGTGTAGGGCACAGACGTCTCATGGTGGATACAGCGGGAGGCGAGAAAGGTCCTGGTCTCACCCATGTACTCACCAGCATGATCGGAGCAAATGCGGTGAAGAGAGCGACCACAGTCGTCCTCCGCAAGGACAAGCCTTTCCTGGATGGCGCGGGCGACATCACTCTTCTGCCGAAGGCAGAAGACCCAGTGGCAGCGAGAATAGTGATCAATGAAGGTGAGAAGATAGCAGCCATGCTCTCCGACGGACTCAGTGGGAAGAGGGCTCATGACATCAAAATGGACCAGGTCGAGAGGGGCGGAGGCACAAGAGGAAGACAAAGGGTATGTGGACTGGTGCATATTGCCCTGAGCGCAATCAATGCACTCTGTGGGGCACGAGAGAGTGAAAGTACCCGGGTCAAGGCCCTTGTTTGGTTGGGTGTGGAGCATGCTATCTACGGCAGCAGAGTGGATGTGGCAAAGGCGGTGGTGCAAGAGGCACGTGTACTGAGGAGAGAGCGTGCTGGTGACAAAAACATGGCCTGTGGCGGCCGACGGGGAGGAGACTGAAGGAGAGGAGGACAAGCGAGGGACATGCCACAGGTTGCCACGGGCGGTGGCATGCAGTACGACAAGACCAGACAAACTCAACGACACAGTGCCAACACCACGCGAGTGTACAACGTCCATGCTCATGCGGTCAAGGGCAGCGAAGGACAGGAGGCTGAGCTCGAGACCTGGGACAAAGAGGGCATCGGTTAGAAAGACATCACCGGCAGGACCACAGAAACGGACGACGCCGACATCACGGACAGGGAACACCTGTCCAGAGCCCGTCCGGACCCTGGAGACATCGCCAACAGACCGGGGTCACCAGATCGCTCACAGTCACATGGCAGCAAGCAAGAGACACGGACACCGTGGAAAGGGGCGCGAACCGGGACTGCCAATCATCAAGCCATGCAACGTCGTCATGGAGGCGGGTAGAGGGGACCACATGAGACGACAAGACAGACCAGGAAACAAGAGACGACCGTAGCTCGGTCTCTAGTCATGCAGGGCTTGGCAAGAAAGCAGGAAGTGACGCAATTCGCACTTCCTTGGGGGGGAAGGCGACGCAGGCCGAGCTAGAGCACGATGAATTGCTCCAGCTGACGCTCACAAGAGGACGGCNGGAGCAGTCGGAGTGGCAGAGCTGCTAGATGAGGCCGAGGCATCAGGGCCAGCGGCAGCTATGGTGGTAGAGGCAAGACGGGGCTCCTGTTTGCGATGCATGGTGGCTATGACGTACGCCTCGTCCGTCGGGAGAGGGCACGTCTACCATCTCTGCCCAGGCTGGCCATAGTTATGGCACACCGAGCCACCACCACTCGACCCGGTCGATGGCTACTGTTATTGCGGCTGACTCTTGCCTTTCTTGTTCTGGTGCTTCTTCTTCCCCGAAGAGGATGAGGTAGCTGAGACAGGGGAAGCAACGGCCACGGAGGCGAAGACAGGGCAGGCGAGAGCCTCCGTGCGCTGGAGTCGGGACTCCAAACGAGCTTCCTCAATCCGGAGGAAGAGCTCATATGCCCAAGGCATGAGGGTCCCTGAGCCGCCATGGTGGAGAGGATGTCATGGGAGTAGTGCACAAAGACGTCAGCGTACGCGTCGGTGGCACCGCGCTTGATGGTGAGGAGCATGGCCAGAGGGGCTCGGGTAGAGGTGCCGAGACGACGAAGGATGTCCTCCACCCGTTGCCGGTAGGTGGTGATTGTCTCGGTCTCCCCCATGTGCAGGGAACTGAAACTCGCAGCAGATGGCTGGTCTCAGCTTCGCTGGAAAGGCAATGGGGACGAGTAAGGATGTGCCATGCGGCTGCAGGGTTTGGGGTGGCACCGGCGGTGAAGTCGCCGAGGAAAGGCTCTATGGTCAGGCGGGAAGCCGGGGGGGGCGACAGGGACGAGGGTACGTGCAACGCAACCAGCATCATACAACTGGCCGGCCTGGGTTGGGTCAAACGGGAGGGTGTAGTATGCCCGCAGACCCTCCTTCTGCGCCCAGATTCAGAAGCTGGGCTCCTAGCTCTGGAACTGCTTGCAGGCCTGAAGCGGGAGAGGCAGCGTCTCAAAGTCCTTCTACCTACGGCCGGTACCCAGAGTGGGGCCAAGGACGAAGGTCACCGTCTGGCGCTGGCGCTGAGTCTTGTGTTTTGCTAGGTAATGCGTGACGGCGGACACAACAAGGCTGGCGTACCCTAGAGGAATGAATGGTGGCAGCGTACTGGTGGTAGCGTGGGAGGCCAATGAATGCAGCGTTGCAAGCTTCTGCATGAAGGTGGTGAGCTGTTGCTCAAGAGCAGCCAGGGGGTCAGGGTTGCCACCAATGACACCAGAGGGGTGCTGCTGTTGCTACCACTGTTGTTGCTGCTACTGTTGGTGTTGCTTTTGCTGCTGCTACTGCTGTTGCTACAGCTACTGCAGCTACTGAAGGAAAGGGGGACTGGGGGTCCTCCCAACAAAGGAGGACCCCTCCTCAGAGGGGCTGTTGGTCATAGTGGCTTATGGTGCCTCTCTTCCCCTTTTTTTGCCTTTTCTTG
This sequence comes from Penium margaritaceum, assembly GCA_023375785.1. Taxonomy (NCBI): domain Eukaryota; kingdom Viridiplantae; phylum Streptophyta; class Zygnematophyceae; order Desmidiales; family Peniaceae; genus Penium; species Penium margaritaceum. The sequence continues at coordinate 60,856 of SZWC01010305.1, forward strand.
CTTTTTTTGTTTTTTTCTCTTTTGTGTGTTGCTCATGTCGGCAGTGACGTCAGCCGTGGATGGCTGATGTCATTAGAGGCTGCTGCGGTGTGTGCAGGGCTACTACTTTGTTTTTTTTTTGTTTTTGTGCTGTTGATGACGCCAGCAGTGATGTCTGTGGTGATGTCAACGAACGGCCGCTGACGTCAGAAGCGGTTGATGTAGCTGCTACTACGCGGCTGTAGCCGCAATTGCTACTACTACTGCTGCTACTATTGCTACAACGGTTGCCGCTGCTTTTGCTCCTGTTGTTGTTGCTGCTGCTGCCGTTGTTGCCGCTATTATTGCTGCTTCTGCTGCTGCTACTGCTGGTGAAATGAGTAACAAGTTCTACAGAGTTGTGGGAGGCTAGTTCTTGGAGGGATCTCCCTTTGTGTCTCATTCTTGATCCTTATTCAGTTCTTTGAAGTTCTCAGCGGCTTTCAGGCGCTAACACTCTCGCGTGCATCTCTAAGTTACAAACCCATAGTACTTAGACTTAGATTCTAGTGCAGCAGACATAGAGGGCAGCTGACTAAGGAACGAGCATGTGTAATGAGGTGCCCCTATTGTTCTGGCATACTCGGGGCCTCGACCGAGTTTCAGGGGCATTTGGGCCATTTTCCGTTTTTCGGAAATTTGGCTCGCGGTCGAGCTCGCCTCTGCCCGACCGCGGCTGTGCGGAGCAAGCAGAAGGAGGAGCGAGCGAGCGAATGGAGCACGGCGTGCTCCACACGCCAGGGGCGTGTTTCGCTCGTCGCTTTGCGGCAGCGTTCCGATCACGCCACGGGAGGGTGGCTTTCACCCTCTCGGTGAGTAGCGTAACGGCGACGCTACTCGCCGAGGGGTTGTTTCGACGGACGGCCCCGGCAACTGCGGCGGTCAACAGCGGCAGTAAAACATGTGACTGCGACCGTGCGACGGTCGCAGTTCTCCGGTGGCGTGCGCAACACGGTGACCTCATCCACCGCCGAGAGGCATACGGGAGCAACGAGGCGGCTCGCCGAGAGACAAGATCGACCGTCGATCTTGACGATCGACGGCCGGGGACTTCTCGCACTAGGCATTTGGTGCAAGTAGAGCACCAGGTTTAGGTGCAAGCAGAGCACCGGGTTTTGGTACAAGTAGCTTGTTGTAACGAGCTAGGAAAGCAGTAGGCTGAGGCCTGGGCTAGCCAGCCGGACAGTATAAATACCCTGTACTCAGTTCAATCTCATTAACCTGTATCTTCCACATCTGGTTTCCAAAAATCTCCAAGTCTATCTTTCCGCTGCGATTGTGCTCTCCACACACCAAGGCTAAATCTCCAGAGAACACCCACTCTCACATCTGGTATCAGAGCCAGAGCCACGCGTTGGGCGAAAGCGCTGCCGGAGCTCGCGAAACTTCAAGGAGCGAAGGCACGGACTACGCCGGACAACGTCAAGGCTGATCGAGAGGGAGATTGCTGGACCAGACTTCGAAGCCAACGCACGAGCCAACCTTTGGAAATTTTTTTACATTTCCAGAGCGTCCACATGGCCTACCGTGCGCACGCGGGAGACGACGGGTGACTCCTGCGCACTTCGAAGACCTCAGATTTTTGTCCCAGACTGCCGAATTGCTGCCGGAAAATTTTTCGATTGCTGCCGAAACGCTGCCAAATTTTGTCGAAGGATCTCCAGTGGCTAACATTTATCTAGAGCCATGGAGCAGGCCCTGCAGCAGATCGTGGAGCAGCTGGGAGCCCTCAAGCTGGAGAACGAGTGGCTCAATCGGCAGATGGCTGACCTGCGGGACGGGACTGGCACTGGACAGGTTGGGGCGGCCGGGTCAAGGAGTCCGCCGAGACCAAAGCCAAAGGCTCCGGAAGCGTTCAATCCCTCTGTCAAGGGAGCGAGCGTTCGGACCTGGTTGTTCGCGATGAACAGCTACTTTGGGGCTCTGGGTCACCCTCCAGAGGACGATGTTGTGCGTGTGTCATTCGCGGTGACACTGCTACGCGGAGCAGCATTGGAGTGGTGGAGGCAGCTGAATATTCTGGCCACTCGAGGTGGAGGTGGGAACGCAGCTGTGCAACATGCCGTGTTGTGGCAGCCAGGCGCGGGGCAAGCTGAAGCGCGCGTGCCGACGACATGGGAGCAGTTCGAGCAAGCCATCAGAGATCGATTTGATCTCGTGAACGCCTCCATGGTCGCGCGCAACAAGTTGAAGCAGCAGAAGCAGATCGGCTCGGTGCAGGATTACACACGCCGTTTCTTGGCGTTGTGCTCAGAGATCAACGACATGAGCGAGCCGGAGATGGCAGACAAGTACCATGACGGCTTGAAGGCAGAAATTCAGCGCACGCTGGCACTGAGTGGCATCACGGAGTTCCACGCGATGGTAGCCACTGCTGAGCGCGTTGACGTGCTACGCTACCATCGAGGGGGGTTCCGTGAGAAGCAAGAGAATTTTCAGCGTCGAGCACAGCACCCACAAGCTGACCCCATGGAGATCGACGCAGTGCAAGGGGGCCAGCAGTAGAGCAAGCCGTGTGGTGGGAACTGCTGGATATGCGGGAAGCCTGGGCACCACAAGAAGGACTGCAAGAAGAAGCAGCAGGGAAACGGCAACCAGCAGTGAGTGGCGGGCGGCCATCTGCTGGGAAAGCTTTGTCCGCATCAGCGAACACCAGCCCTGAAATTCCTTCGACAACTAGGGAGCTGCCAAGTGTATTGCTGCGGAGCGAAGGAAGCGGGAGCGTTCCGGGGATCCTCCTGAAAGCCGAAATTTTATCGGCTGGTTCTGCGGACGGCGAGGGGCGCCATTCTCGCCGGCAGATTAAAGCATTGCTCGATTGCGGCGCGTCGCACTCATTCTTTAGCGACGAGCTTGCAAAGAGGTTGGGGCTTGCACGGCTACCCGGGAAGCCAACTACGGCCAAGTTGGTACAAGGGGAGCTAGAGTGCGGACTGCCTCTGAAGCCCCTGAGGATCCGTCTAGGCAAGCTGTCGTGCGATGTGAACTTTCGCACGTGCCCGATGGACACCTACGACGCCATTTTGGGGCGTGACTGGCTGCACCGGTGGAATCCTGCTATGGATTGGGTGCGCAGCCAGGTGAAAGTGAAGAAATGCGGAGAGCAAATTATTTTGCCATTGTGCGCAGAGGAGAAGGACTCCAAGGCAGGCAAGGTGCCGCAGCTGAGTTACGTGCAGCTGAAGCGCTGTCAACACAAGGGGGATCAAGTGTACCTTGTGTGGATGCGGCAAAAGGCAGCACCTGAAGAGGTGGAAGTTTTGGTAGCGGAGACAAGGCAACCGGAGGGAGAGCAGCAGAAAGCACCTGTAGCAGAGCTGTCGGAAGGCGTCAAGGGAGTGTTGGACAGCTACAGTGACGTGTTTCCTGCCGAGCTGCCAAAAGGTTTACCAACGAAGCGAGACATCCACCACAAAATTGATCTGGTTCCGGGAGCAACTCCAACGGTACGAGCTGCTTATCGCATGAGCGATAATGAGCTGGGTGAGCTGAAGAAACAATTGGAAGAGCTGACGGAGCAGGGGTTCATCAGACCGTCGGTGTCACCCTACGCTGCACCGGTCCTCTTTGTGAAGAAAAAGACAGGGGAGCTGCGGATGTACGTGGACAATCGCGCACTGAACAATGTAACGATCAAGAACCGCTACCCGCTGCCAAGGGTCGAGGAGCTGTTTCACCAGCTGAGGGGAGCGCAGTTCTTCAGCAAGATTGACTTGCGCTCGGGGTACCATCAGATCCGGATTGCAGAGCAGGATGTGGAGAAGACGGCGTTTCGGACGCGGTACGGTCATTTCGAGTACCTTGTGATGCCGTTTGGGTTGACCAACGCTCCTGCAACGTTCATGAGCCTCATGAACAGGATCTTCCACCCTCACCTGGACCAGTTCGTGGTGGTGTTCCTCGACGACGTCCTCATCTACTCCTGAACTCTGGAAGAGCATAAGCAACATCTTCGGCAGGTGTTGGAAATTCTTCGGAGAGAGAAGTTGTTTGCAAAGCTCTCCAAGTGTGAGTTCGAGAAAAGGGAGGTGGACTTCCTTGGGCACATCGTCAGCGGCAAGGGTCTCCGCATGGACCCAAAAAAGGTGGAAGCAGTGAAGCAGTGGCCGACACCAAAGTGTGTGCATGACATCCAGGTGTTCCTGGGGTTTGTCAACTACAACCGGAAATTCATCCGGGGGTACGCAGAGAAGGGTGTGCCGCTGACTCAGCTACTGAGAAAGGATCACCAGTGGGAATGGGGCAATCAAGAGCAGGAGAGCTTCGAGGAGCTCAAGACTGCAATGTGTGACGCTCCGGTCCTGGTGCATCCAGATTCATCCAAGGAGTACGTCATGGCGACGGACGCAAGCGACTATGCTATTGGGGCGGTGCTGATGCAGGATCACGGGAAAGGACCGCAACCGATTGCGTACGCGTCTCGCAAATTGCGAGGTGCGGAGCTGAACTACGCAATCCATGAAAAGGAGATGCTGGCGGTGATCCATGCGTTCAAGCACTGGAGGTGCTACCTCGAGTCGCGGCGCTGCGTGGTCTTCACGGACCATTACGCCCTGAAGTACCTGAAGACGCAGCC
>SZWC01010305.1:65541-87286 GCA_023375785.1 Penium margaritaceum
AAAGCCTTGACACGCCAATACTAGTGGTCGTCAATGGCGACTGATTGCAAGAGGTTTGTGAGCAGCTGCGATGTGTGCCAACGCATCAAGGCGCGGAGGACCAAGCCACCAGGGGAGCTGCAGCCATTGCCTGTACCAGAGAGGCCATGGACAGACATCTCGCTCGACTTCATTGGCGGGCTGCCTATGACGCAGCAAGGCAACAACACGGTGTTGGTGGTGGTGGACCGGTTCTCTAAGATGGCACACTTTATCGCATGTCCTGAGAGTATCACAGCTGCCGGGACAGCTCAACTCCTCCTCAATCATGTTATCAAGCTGCATGGAGTGCCACAGTCCGTGGTCTCAGATCGCGATCCACGTTTCACTTCGCGATTCTGGAGAGATCTCATGGAGAAGCTGGGCACGCGAGTGCAGCTGACCACAGCATACCACCCATAGAGCAATGGGCAGACAGAGCGCACGAACCAGACATTGGAGCAGCTGCTGCGGAGCATGGTCCCACCGGATGGAGAGGGTTGGGAGGAGAAGCTCGGAGTGGCAGAGTTCGCCTACAACTCAGCGGTGTCAGCATCAACAGGAAAGTCACCGTTCGAGGTGGTCTACGGCCACCAGCCATTGAGCCCAGCCGCCCTTGCTACGGCAACATCTCTTCCGGCTGTGCAGCAGATTGCTGAAGGGTTTGCCACCACTTGGGACGTGGTGCGGCAACGACTGTTAAAGGCACAGAAGCAGCAGAAGCAGCAGGCTGATAAGCATCGCTCTGCGGAGGAGTTCCAAGTGGGAGATCAGGTGATGCTGAACTCTGCCAACCTGCAGCTGATGGGAGTTGGGAGTGCCAACGTCAAGCCACGATGGGTGGGTCCGTTCTGCATTATGGAAAAGCGGTCGGCTATTTCCTACAAGCTGGAGCTGCCAGCTCACTACACCATCCATCCGGTGTTCCACATATCCCTCCTTCGTGCCTATCGCGACCCCAACACCTTCTTCTAGGGTCGTGGGACAGCTCCACCTCCTACTGTCCAGGTTGAAGGAAGCGAGGAGTTTGAGGTGGAGAAGATTCTGGCAGACCGCCAGAGGGGACGTCGGCGTGAGTTCCTGGTGTGGAGGAAGGGGTACCCGGCAGAGCACAACTCTTGGGAGCCAGAGGTCAACTTCCATGTTGGGGGTACCAACACTGTTCTCCAGGAGTACCTCAGGCGCGCCGGGACGTCGCGCCTCCGACGGGGGGGGGGTGAATGTAATGAGGTGCCCCTATTTTTCTGGCATACTCGGGGCCTTGACCGAGTTTCAGGGGCATCTGGGCCATTTTCCGTTTTTCAGAAATATGGCTCACGGTCGAGCTCGCCTTTGTCTGACCGCGGCTGTGCAGAGCGAGCAGAAGGAGGAGCGAGCGAGCGAATGGAGCACGATGTGCTCCACATGCCAGGGGCGTGTCTCGCTCGTCGCTTTGCGGCAGCGTTCCGATCACGCCACGCGAGGGTGGCTTTCAACCTCTCGGCGAGTAGCGTAACGGCGACGCTACTCGCTGAGGGGTTGTTTCGACGGACGGCCCCGGCAACTGCGGCGGTCAACGACGGCAGTAAAACTGGTGACTGCGACCGTGCGACGATCGCAGTTCTCCGGTGGCGTGCACAACACGGTGACCGCATCCACCGCCGAGAGGCATACGGGAGCAACGAGGCGGCTCGCCGAGAGACAAGATCGACCGTCGATCTCGACGATTGACGGCCGGGGACTTCTCGCACTAGGCATTTGGTGCAAGTAGAGCACCAGGTTTAGGTGCAAGTAGAGCACCAGGTTTAGGTGCAAGCAGAGCACCAGGTTTAGGTGCAAGTAGCTTGTTGTAGCAAGCTAGGAAAGCAGTAGGCTGAGGCCTGGGCTAGCCAGCCGGACAGTTTAAATACCTTGTACTCAGTTCAATCTCATTAACCTGTATTTTCCACATCTGGTTTCCAGAAATCTCCAAGTCTATCTTTCCGCTGCGATTGTGCTCTCCACACACCAAGGCTAAATCTCCAGAGAACACCCACTCTCACAGCATGGATGCTGCACACTGCATCAACAACGCTGCTGCCACAACTTGCCGCCTAGGAATTCCAGCTTGGTATCAGAGCCGAAGACAAACATCAGCAGCAGAAGGTTTTTGTGAAGGTGCCAAAAAATGCCAACGGACCCCCACACGAGCTAGTGCAGGGGAAATACTGCTGGAATTTTTTTGGCAACGTTGACCAGCCTAGAGGCGGCGTCAAATTATTCCTCATGGCCACTGGGCCAGGGGAAATACAGCTGGATTTCTTTTGGCAGCACTGACCTCCACGCGTGATGCAAGGAGGTGAGTGATCAGTGACTTCATGCACCACAATGACAACACACGCCGCGACGTCCACCACGTGTGAGCGTGCTCCAAGGAGCATCAACAGCAGGGGCTTATAGCAATAGTGACAAGTGGCAGCAGAAACCAGTAGCACCTGTGCGCATCAGCATCAGCCGGTAAAAGCAACAACTCATGGCAGCTCGTAGCAGCAACAGTCTGTAGCAGCAAGCAACAGCAGGAGCCAGAAGTAGCAGCTTGTAGCAACAGTAGTGCATAGTAGTAGCGAGTAGGTGAAGTAACTAGCAGCAGCAGTAGTAGTAGCGACCAGCAGCCAGCAGAAGCCTGTATTAGCTAGTCGTAAAAGCTGCAGCAGCGACGAGCGGCAGCTCGTGGCAGCAGCTGCTGCAGTTTGTAAGAGTAGTAGCTACAGTTGTAGCTGCTCGCAGTCCNCAGGAGCCAGAAGTAGCAGCTTGTAGCAACAGTAGTGCATAGTAGTAGCGAGTAGGTGAAGTAACTAGCAGCAGCAGTAGTAGTAGCGACCAGCAGCCAGCAGAAGCCTGTATTAGCTAGTCGTAAAAGCTGCAGCAGCGACGAGCGGCAGCTCGTGGCAGCAGCTGCTGCAGTTTGTAAGAGTAGTAGCTACAGTTGTAGCTGCTCGCAGTCCACTGCTCGCAACAAGTGACGAGCTGCGAGCATCGAGCTCGCTGCTCGTAGCTCGTAGCAAGTAGCAAGCAGCAAGCGGCAAGTAGCGAGCTTGCTGCTCGCAGCTTGCGGCTCGCGACTCGCAGCAGCAAGCTTGCTGTGACGACCAAAGAAAGAGAGGGAAAAAAAGGGGTAACACACAAAATAATCCCCAACTTCACAGGTGGCTCTATAGCGACTACAACCACCACCACAACTGTTACAACAGCCATAGTAGCTGCAATAGCATGCAACAGCTGAGTAGTAAGAACCGTAGTAGCAACTGCTATTGCGGCAGCAACCGTAACAACAGTAGTAATTGCAATAGTAGCAGCAGCCGTTGCTGCAACAATAGCCGCAACAGCAAAAGCAGCAACAGCAGCAGCATCAGCAATAGCAGTAGACTAGTAGCAGTAGTAGTGGTATTAATTGCAATTGCAGCAACAGTAGAAGCAACAACAATGGTAGCGACTCTAGAAACAAGTCTCTGTCTGATCGGGGGCGATACGTCCTCACCCTGACTGATGATTTCACCCGGATGCGGTGGGTCTACAGCCTACGCGAGAAGAGTGACGCCGCTCTCGCGGTTTGCCTCTGGCTAGTGATGTCACTGCTAACATCATCAATATAAAAAACTCATCTATAGTCGCAACTCTGTAGATAACACTACAACAACTGCTGACGTCAACCATCCTAGGCTAAGATCACTACTGACGTCACTGTTGACATCAGCAGCAAAAAAAACCAAAGAAAGGGGAACAAGGAGGGCGAAAAAGCACCATGGCTAACAGCCGTAGTGGAGAGGGGTCCTCTTGTGTTGGGGGAACCCCTAGCCCCCTTTTCTTGTAGCAGCTGTAGCTGCAAAAGTAGTAGCAGCAGTAACAACAACAACATTAACAATAGTAGCAACAGTAGTAGCAGTCCACAGGCTTCATCTCCAACTCCTCCTATCCACTAGCCACCATTGAGCAACATCTTGCCGCACTAACCCAACAACTTGCACCACTACAGCCGTTGTCATCACATACACCCACCAATGCACCGCTGCCCTTCCTTCCTCCTGGGTACGCTAGCTCCGCTGTTTGTGCTGCCACGCATTACCTGGCGCAATAGTAGACCCAGCGCCAATGGCAGACAGTGTCCTCAGCCCTTAGCCCCACTTTGGGTGGCGGCCACAGGCCAAATGACTTTGAGACCCCGCCCCCGCCGCTTCAGGCCGGCGAAAAGTTCCGGAGCTGGGAGCTTAGCTTCCGCATCTGGGCACAGGGTGAGGGCCTGTGGGCATACTATACTCTTCCGTACGACTCAACCCAGGCCAACCAGCTGTATGATGCTGGTCTCTCCGTACGCGCCCTCGTCCCAGACGCTCCTCCAGCATCACGCCTAGCCATAGAGCCCTTCCTTGGCAACTTCACCACTGGAGGGAATCCAGACGCTGCAGCCGCATGGCACGTCCTCACTCGTCCCCATCGACTATCTAGCGAGGCTGAGACCAGTCCGCATGTGTAGCCAGTTCAACTCCCTACACATAGGAGAGACCGAGACGGTCACCAGCGAGCTGAGGACATTCTCCGTGGCCTAGGAACCTCTGCTCCACCCCCTCTGGCTGCGCTACTGACCATCAAGTGCGATGCCACCAACGCCTACGTCGAAGTCTTTCTTCACTACACCCAGGATGTCCTCTCCACCATGGTTGCCCAGGGCACCCTCATGCCTTGGGCATATTAGCTCTTTTCCAAGATTGAGGGAGCTCATCTCCAGTCACGCATCCAGTGTAGAGAGGCCCTGGCCTCCCCTGCCATCGCCTCCGTGGCTGTCGCATACTCCGTTGCAGCTACATCCACCACCTCCTCATTTTCAAGGAAGAAGAGGCGCAAGGGCAAGAAGAGCAAGGGTTAACAGCAGCAGCAGCAGCCGACCGGGTCCAAAGTGGTGGCTCGGTCTACCACAACAATGGCCATCCAGGACACGGGAGGTACATGTGCCCACTACTGACAGACGAGGCGCGCATCATCACCACAATGCGTTGTCAGCGTGAGCGTCATCTCGCCTCTACCACCATAGTTTTTTCTTGCCCTGATACCTCCACCTCGTCCAACAGCTCCACTCCTTTAACAGCCACACCGGTCCCGCCATCGCTAGCTTCCTAGCAGCAGCATCCGTAACCGTCGGCTACTTTGTTTCCATCACCGGTATAGTCCTCCTCCTTTCCGGGCTCTGGCGGTGTCACTCCGTACTCAATCTACACTCAAAGACCGTCCACCCATAAGCGTTTGTTGAAGTAGTTCATCACACTCTAGCTTGGCCTGCCTCGCCCTCGTCCCAAAGGGAGTGCGAGTTCCATCATATCCTATCTGTCTGCCCTGCCGTGCATGACTGGGACTGAGATACTGTCGTATCTGGCTTCCTCTTTCATTTTGTCATCTCCCGTGCTCTCTCTTGCCCCTCTCTATGACGACGCCGTGTGACTTGATGATTGGCAATCTCGGATTGCACCGTCGTCCACCGCGTCTGCATTTCTTGCTTGCTTCCATGTGACTCTTAGTGATCTAGTGACTCCGGTGTAGGACCCTGCCTAGACCTGAATCATCCACTCCGGGGCCACGCATCATATGACGGCCTCTCGCGAGGAGTTCAGTGTACTTGGTCCAGTTTGTGATGTGTCCGATGTCTGGACCGGCTCCGGACAGGTGTTACCTGTCCGCGGCGGTGGCATCCTTCGTTTCCATGGTCTTGCCAGTGATGTCTTTGTGACTGATGTCTTCTTTGTCCGTGGTCTTGAGCTCAACCCCCTATCCGTCACTACCCTTGACCGCATGAGCATGGACGTTCTGCACTCACGTGGTGTTTGCACTTTGTCGTTATGTCTGTCCGGTCTTGTCATTCTAAACGCCACCACCCGTGGCAACCGGTGGCATGTGCCTCGTCTGTCCTTTGCTCCCTTCGTCCCCTCCCCGTCAGCCACCACAGGCCATGTTTTTGTCACCAGCATGCTCTCACCACAGCACACACGTCTCCTGCAACGCCGCTTGTGCCATGTCCACTCTGCTGTCTTTGATAGCATGCTCCTCACACCACCGGCCAAGGGCCTTAACCCGGACTCCTTCCCCTAGCCGTGCACCACAGAGTGCATTGATTGTACTTCGAGCAAGATGCACCGGTCAACATACCCTCAGTTTGTCTCACGTGCATCCGCCCCCTCTTGACCTGGTCCATTCTGATGTCATGGGTCCTCCTCTACCGATTCCGTCGGGGAGCATGGACGCTATGTCCTCACCCTCACTGACGACTACTCTCAGTACGGCTGGGTGTTTTGCCTTCGACAGAAAAGCGATGTTGCTCCTGCCATTCAAGACTGTCTTTTTCTGTGTGGAGCATGAGTGTGGGCGGCCTCTTCGCCGCTTTCGCTCTGATCGTAGTGGCAAGTACATGGGAGGGACCACAACTTTTCTCGCCTCCCATAGTATCCACCACGAAATGTCGGCACCTTACACACTAGCCCAGAACGATTTTGCCGAGTGGTGGAACCGCACCATGAATGACGTCATCCGCACCATGTGGGTCGATTCTGGCCTCTCCGATGGCTTCTACTTCGAAGCCATGGTCTACATGATGTGGGTCTAGAATCGGATTCCCCACGACCCTCTTCGTTGCCAGTCCACGCCGTACCAGTAATGGTGCGGTCAGCGAGCTGCCCTCCGCCAGGCTCGCGTTTGGGGCTCCATGGCCATTTTGTGGCTTCCCGTCTCGCAACAGGGCGGCCAGCTCACCCCTCGTAGACGTCCTTGCAGTTTCCTTGGTGTCTCCCATCAGTCCAAAGCCTGGAGCTTCTGGGATCCCTCCCGGCACTACATCATCGAGACCTGCGATGCCCTCTTCTTCGAGGAGCTATTTCAAAGCAACCTCATTTTCTCCGGATCCTCGATGTTCCTCCTGTCGCATGGGGGAGTGGTGAGTCCGTCCTCTCTCCTGTCGCTTCTGGGCAACACATCACCTGGTTCCTCAGGGCCAGCACCCTTAGCCCTGTCTGCTGGTTCCTCCGAGCCAGTAGCCCCACTCGCGTCCCCCGACTCCTATGGGCCGGCGGCCCTGATAGCGTCCATTGGCCCCTGCGGGCCAGCAGCCCCTGTTGCGTCTGCTAGCCCCCCCGCGTCGGCAGCACCGTCCGCGTCTGCTGGTCCCTCCAGGCTGACAGACCCAGTTGCGTCCACTGGCCCCTCTAGGCCGGCAGTCCCAGTTGCGTCAGCTGGCCCCTCCGCGCCGGCAGCCCCATCTGCGTCTACCGGTCCCTTTAGGCCGGAAAACCCATTTGCGTCAACTAGCCCCTCCAGGCCAAGAGCCCCAATCGCGTCCGCTTGCCCCTCTATGCCGGTAGCCCCGTCTGCTTTTGCTGGTCCCACCAGGTCGGCAGACCCGTCTGCATACACTGGCCCCTCCGTGCCGGCAGCCCAAGTTGTGTCCGCAAGGCCCTCGGACTCAACTTGGGCACAACTTGGACAAACCGTCAGTGAGTGCGTAGACTGCCACACCGCATGCTATGGCGCCTCGGCCCTGTGGTGCCTCGGCCCCTTGTCGCCCCACGTGTCTCTTCCACTCCTACGATAGTGAGTGAGAATCCTGGCACCAAGGCCCTCAGCCTGACCACATCGGCCATCATTTGAGACCACCCAAAGTGCATTCTGGACTACACCATGCTTCATCAGGAGCATCGGCATGCCGTCACAGCTACACTCGCGCACATCCCACCTGGAGCTCGAGATGCACACGCCCTCGTAGTCCACTCCACGGCACGCCTGGAGGACCCAGCCACCCTACGCAAGGCTTGAGCCTCCCTCGAAGCCGCACATTAAGATGTTGCCTGTGTCGACAAGCTTGCTGCTATTCGGTAGCACCACGTCTATGACCTCATCGATCTCCCTCCATGTCGGAAGGCCATTGGTGCCAAATGGGTCTTCCGGCGTAAATGGAGCCTGGACGTGTCCTTCGACAAGTACAAGACATGCTTCACGGCGAAGGGGTTTGCTCAGGTCCCTGGAGTTGATTATGACCAGATATTTGTCCCAGTTGGCCAATTCTCCACTAGCCAAGAAATTTTCAGCCTGGTTGCTTAGCACGGGTGGGAGCTGCATCAGATAGATGTAAGCAACGCTTTCCTTTATAGATTGTTGGAGGGAGAGGAGCTCTGCATGTCCAGCAACCAGGCTTCGAGGACGGCACTGGGAAGGTCTGGCGGCTACGGAAGGCCCTCTATGGCCTGAAGCAGTCGCCTTGGTGCTAGATTCAGAAGATTAGTTACACGCTCCTCTGCGGCGGCCTCCTGCGCAGCATTGTTCATCAGCCCGTGAGGCCAGACCTTCGCCGTTGTCCAGGTCTACATTGACGATCTCCTCATTGCGTCGCCGGACATGGGTGCCATGAGCGTGTCAAGGACCTTATGCACATCGCCTACTAGATGAAGGATCCTGGGTCTGCCCGAGTTTTCCTGGGCATGGAGCTCGGGCAAGATCGCTTCAAGGTTGTCCTACACGTCCACCAGGTTGCCTATGTACTTACTCTATCCACTCGGTTCACCAAGGACCTGCCCCTCATGCCGAGTGTGTCCTCACCCATGTCATTGGTTGGCCAGGTGAAGCTGAAGAACTCTGACCCAGCCATTGTAGGGGAGCCAGTTGACGTAATCACAAATGTGCGAATCATCGGGTAACTGATGTTCCAGACAAAACCGACACGCCTAGTTATTGCGTTCGCCGTCAACCTCGTGGCTCAATTCTCTCAGGAGCCGCATCACCTCCACTTTGAGGCCGCAATCCGAGTATGGCGCTTTGCCGTCGCAACTCCACGGTGAGGTCTCATGTTCCGCCAACAGCCATCTGCTGTCGCGGTGGGCTACACCGACAAGAACTAGAACGATAGCCCGGAGGGCAAGAGCCGAATAGGCTGGATCTTTCTAGTTGGCAGCACGGCTATGTCCTAGCATAGTGGCAAACTAGGGTGGATTGCACGCAAAAGTGGTGAGGCAAAGTACGTCGTCCTTGGCTCAGGCGCACGTGAGAGCATGTAGTTGTGTCGTTTGTTGTCCGAGTTGCTCGAGTCCGTCGCATCCATCACGTTGCGTTGTAACAATGAGAGTGCCATGGTCATCACCGACAATGAAGTGGTGCATCACACACGCACAAAGCATAGCAATGTTCAATATCACTATGTGTGTTCGTTGTTGCACAACGACAATCAGCATTGTGTGTGTTGAGACAGCATGGCAGTTGGACTTCTTGACTAAGGTAATTAAGCGCGACTCGTTCAAGAAGGCTATCAATTTGGTTGGCGTGCATCCGTAAGCTACACTCAATGTCTCCGCCTGCGTCTCTCTATGCCCTTGGGGAGTCTGTCTATTGAATGTGTTGTTGCCTTCCCATATGCACTACGTCTGTGAGTCATAGGAGAGTGTTGGTTTTTTCTCACATCTCTCATTGTGCTCTGCTATGTCCTCCTAGCTTGTGTACATCGGCGTGTAGATGAATGACGACAAGACTCAAAGCGGCTGGAGTGTTGTCCGGTGGAGCCAACGCACGCCGAGGACTACATGCAATTCGCTGGAGCCTCCTCCCCCCGGCAACGTGCTCAACTCCATCGACTGGCCTCCTCAGCGGTCAGGCCGCTGGCGGTCACTGCCGTTGCAAATGCTTTTTGCATGCATCTAGTGTTGGATCTGACTATGCCAATGCATCTGCAGCATCCCACTCTGCTTAGGGTCCAAATCTCATGCTAGCGTGGCACTGTCGTCACCAAGGACTATATTTGGCGCAACCTGGGTTTGGGCAGCCATAACTCTCCACTACTATCTTTCTTGCTGATTGTGAACGCACGACTGTGTTTGCAGCTTCAATTTTATGGTATGGTCTAGTTTTCCGGCAAAGCGGACAACGCCCACGTTTTGGTCTGACGGATGTCTGGCTAGGCTCACCGAGAAAACCTGCCAGCCTAAAAATAGAACTGTTTCTGATTGGCTAGTGAACTGAATAACAAGTTCTACAGAGCTGGAGGAGGCTAGCTCTTGGAGGGATCTCCCCTTGTGTTTTATTCTTGATCCTTATTTGGCTCTTTCTCGTTCTTAGCTGCTTTTAGGCACCAACACTAGCGCACGCATCTCTGAGTAACAAACCCAGAGCACTCAGAATGAGGAGGGAGCTCACTAAGCAACGAGCATGGATACATGCACTCTGCATCAACAACGCTTTTGCCCCACCTTGCTGCGTAGAAATTCTAGCTGTACCTGTTCACCATATACACTCCGTTCGGCGTAACATACGCGATGGGCTGTTTGCATACTAACAGAAATGCCCAATGGAGAAGATTAGGGACTTGCATTCGTCTCGTACGTTACAACCATCGCCTGAGACAAGTTTTCCCTAAAGTGTTTTGGGCATAACAACCATTTCACCCAATTCGCGAGGGGGTTGGTAACGCCCTACCGAGGGAACAAAAATCTTTGATGCCCTGATAAGCGACTTCAAAAATTGGACCCCCGTGCCCACTCGCTTGAACATTTTCAATTAGCGATATGCGTTATTGATGGAGCGAAGTGAGGTGGGGCCTTTCCACCACCGCCGCGATTCTCTATTACACAAGGATCGTGATTGAGGGATGATTTGTTTGTCTTCTTGTTATTAATTTTTTTGCCAGGCAACCCCCTGGTTTGGTTAAGGGAACATAAACGGCCTAATTCTGGTATACCCACGGTTTGGGCTTCCGAGTTTTCTCCTGGCCATTTCTCGCACTTTTTTTACACTGTACTCACTTTACACAAAAGATGTGTGCTGTACCTGTTGTGATTTGTGACGTTCTTTTACAGTCTACTGTGACCACTCGGCCATGTCCATACTCGTGCAGATCCCTGAGGCGGGCCCTGGTGACACCGGTGCCACGAATCGTGGCGGACTACCAGCTTGGAGCTGGCCGACTACCGTTCCAGAGCCCCAGACACTGCCGGGACTTCCTCCTATTTTTCTCTACAGCTTGCAGGAGTTTTTCGGCGGACTGGCCATGAGCCCGATGTGCATGTTTTTGCATTGTGTGTCTACCGTATGATGATGGATGCATGCATGTGACCAGTCGTAGCGTCTGTCTTGTGATCCTACACGTCTAGGTTCAGACGGCGTAGCATTCTGACATGTGTGCGCAGAGTTATGGCCAAAACAGTGGTTTTGGGCCGGTTTTAAGACAGCTCTTGGACCGCTGCGTGCGATACCCGCTGTGCGCCGCGGCAGGTATTTATACCATGGACCTGTCATTTGTCATTTATCTCTACAAATGCTATTGAAGCATTGAGACAATTTGCCTTGTGTCCCCTAGCCAAACTCTTGCCGTTGCGTGCACGACTTGTGACTGTCGTCACCGTCTGATCAGGCACTGACACCTGGTCAACGGGAGTGTTGCTAGGAAGCTTCCTTGCATATTCTCATGGTAACAGAGCAGTGAGACAGTTCTCGCTGAGCTGCACAGCAGAGACACAGCAGAGCAGCAGCAGTGAGAGTCACCGCTGCAGCAGATCCACTCGGGCCTGTCGAAGACAGCCGGTCGCCGTCGACACATCCCGCACCCATCACGTAAGACAACACCAGCAACGGCATCATTAGTGTCGTAGCAACAGCTATAGCAGCACGTGGCAGCTGCAGCAAGTGCAGCCACCGTCCGCAGCCGCAGCGGCGGTCGCTGCCAACAATGTAGCGCTAGCAGCGGCGGCAGCAACAGAGCAGCAGCAACGGCGGCAAGAGCAGCGCAGCAGCAGTAGCGACAGCCGCGGTGGTAGCAGCAGAGCAGCAGCAGCTACAGCAACAGCAGCGTAGTAGCGGCAGCAGCAGCAGCACGCGGTGGCCACAGCAAGCAACAGTCGCAGCGCGCAGTAGCAGCGGCATTGCGCAGCCGCTGCTGCCACTGCTGCGCACGCAGCCACGCAGCTGCTACTGCTGCTGACAGCACAACTGCAGCAGTAGCTGAGCAATAGCTGCTACGCAGCTTCCGCACAGCTTCCGCGCAGCCACCACGGAGCGGCTGCACGCTCACGCAGAACCACGCGAGAAAAAAAGGGGGGGAGCCGAGCTGATATCAACATTTTTGCTTGCTGACGTCATCAGGTTGTGCTGACGTCAGCAATTACCTGCTGACATCAGCACCATACTTGGCCAAATTTTTGGCCGGACAGTCCAGATTGCCATCGTCTCAACTCTTCCAGAAACTCTGACATTTTTGCAATCCGACAAACCTGACCTGTCGACCCATACTGAGAGGCGACATGGACTCGTCTAACAACAAGAGGAAGGGGACAGGTGATCCCTCCTGCTCTTCTTCTGGGGTCCTGAGCCCACGCTCGCAGGCCATTGAGGACCTGCGGAGCCAGCAAGATGAGATGCGTCGCCTACAGCGAGAGCAAACACATGCCATCCGCACGCAGACTGAGCTTCTGCGTACCCAGTCCACGGTCCCACGGCAGGTTTCTGAGGGAGCAACCGACGTCGCGGTCTCTAGATAGCAGTTGGCTGAGGCACCCATGATAGGAGCTAGACCTGATCCACCACCTCATGACCTCCTAGATGATGATCCATTCATGCCAGGCATGACAGGCGACTCCCCGAATCATGAGATTCGAGTTCTTCACGAGCGCCTCTGTCAGCTGCAGACGGGCACCAGATCTCCTCGGTTTCCTACGGTACGATCGTCACCCGACTATCCCGGTGACTATCCCCTTCAAGGAGTCTTCCCCGTCCCTCGTCCTCCTCAGCCTGCGGTTACTCTCCCCTCAGAGCGGCAACCCAAGGACTTTGAGACACCACCTCCACGGTACATCAGTGAGAACGGCTTTGACTGCCGGGAGATCCTCTTTCAGGTTTGGGCTACTTCAGACGGAGTGTGGCCCTACTACCACAGCACGTATAAGCCTACAGACCCAGCACAGGTGCTGACAGCAGCCAGGGCGATGGGAGGACTCCTCTATGCCATGCCACGGGAGACTGTCGTCGATTTCCGCCCCTTCCTTGGCGAGGCCGGCACAGGCAACGGCACCGATCCACGTGGAGGTTGGGATGTGGCCTTATCCGTGCTGGCCGCAGAGACGCACGCCACTTGTGCAGCTCACATTCATGCCTTCCACTCTCTCCGTCAGGGGCCTGCAGAGCCTACAACCGATTAATGGCGACGCGCCATGCACATCTACACGCGCCTTGGGACCTCAAGAGGCACACAGCTATGGGCGCTCCGTACAATGATGCTTGGAGTTTGCCTTGATTACACTGACATCTTCACACGGTACAGGGATGCTGTCCTTGAGCGCTTTTCAACCACTCTACAGCTTCTCCCCTAGGCGCATCAGCTCTTCCTCCAGGTGACTTCAGCTCGCGAGGCAGACGTGGCCCATCAGGAGATTTCTCTTGCTGCAGCAATCGTCGCATCACCACCATCTTCCACCCTGCAGTCTTCTTCTTCATCCTCCATCACGTCCTCATCTTCCTCCTCCTTGGCCCCACTCACAGCCACTCAGACACAGGGTGTTGCAACAGCAGCTCAAGGGAAGAAGAAGAAGGGGAAGCATGGATTAGGTCAGCAGCAGTCACAACAACACTCGTCATCTAGTCGTAGCAGTGGACGTCCTGTTCACTGCTACAAGTGTGGAGGCTCCCATCGCTACACCGAGTGCCGACAGTCGCTCGACTGGGCGCAAAATACTCGTGGGCTCCAGGCTGCACACGCCCTCCGTTCGATTTCCAGCACGTCATCCTCACCATCCTCCGCACGCGTGGTGGCCACAACTACAGCTGTTCCCGCTTCCTCACCGGCGATTAGGAGTGATCCGGACCCACGCGACCGCACCATTGTTGAGCTCCGACACCTTGTGGCGCTTCGCTTTCAGGGAAGTACGAGTGTGTTGTCATTGTCAGGTGGTCCACAGACTGTCTGTCCATCTGTTCCTGTGGGTCGTGACGACGCGTGTGGGGGTGCAGAGTCAGCATGTGATGATGATGGGCCTCACTACACTGATTGGGTTCATGAGTCTCATCTTTGTGCCCTGCGTCATTCCTCCCCACTGACGGCTCAGCGTCCCTCTGATGCCGAGTGTTCCATTGCCCGTTGTACAATGACGTCCATCAGTCGTGACTCCGTTGGCACTTGGATCATTGATTCTGGTGCCACTCATTACATGACGTGTCATCGTAGTGATTTTGTTGTTCTCGGTCCTGTCACGTCTGTCCATTCCGTTTGTAAAGGCTCTGGTCAGTCCTTGCCAGTCCATGGTGTTGGGATTGTATGTTTCGACGACTTGTCTGGCCCCTTGTACCTTTCCAACGTGTTGTTTGTGCCTGATCCTGAGCTCAACCTGCTTTCTGTGCGTGCATGCACACTGATGGGTCCCTCTGTGGAGCATACTACATACTTAGCGACTATGACTGCTAGTGACACTTGGAGCGTTGCCCTTCGTGCCTCAGTCGTAGATGATCTGTATCGTGTCTCTCGGACCTCCTCCCCTTACTCTCCCTCCTCCTCCAGTCGGGTCTTTGTCACTGGTGTTCTGTCTCCGGAACACCAGCGGTTGCTTCATCGTTATCTATGTCACGTGGGCTCCGATACTGTGTCGAAGCTCATTCGGACACAGCCAGCTCTCGGTCTTGACGCGGCTCCTTCCGAGAAGCCACCCAAGACCGACTATCTCTTTTGCGCTGAGGAGAAGATGGACCGATGCACCTACCCTGACTCTCATTCTCGAGCGCTTCGGCCTCTCGAGCTAGTTCACTCAGACCTTCTCGGTCCTCTTCCGATCTAGTCCCTATCTGATCGGGGCTGGTATGTTGTAACTCTGACTGACGACTTTACCCGGATGCGGTGGGTCCACAGCATGTGTCAGAAGAGCGACGCCGCCATTGCGATTTGACTCTGGCTAGTGATGGCTCTGCGTCAATCACGTCACACGCCACATGCTTTCCGCTCGGATCGCGACGGTGATTTCCTTGGCGAGATGGATGGGTTCTTTGCTGAGCATAGGAATTTTTACCAGGTCTCCGCTCCTGCTAGCCCTCTGTAGAACAGTGTTTCCGAGCGCTGGAACCGCACCATGGAGGATGCGGTTCGCGCTATGCGGTCAAAGTGTGCTCTCCCTGAGTCCTTTGTCTTTGAGGGTTTTGCGTACATGACTTGGGTTTGGAACCACCTCCCACACGGTCCGCTTCCGAACCATATTATACCGTACGAGCTGTGGTTTGGACACCGTGCTGACCTTCGTCTCGCTCGCGTCTGGGGATCCCTGGCCTCCGTGTGGTACATCGAGGACCAGGAGGGGTCCAAGGTCTCACCTCGGGGCCGCTTGTGTGCCGTTGTAGGCATTTCCCCGCGGGCGAAGGCCTGGCGCTTCTGGGACCCTACTCATCGTCGCGTCATTGAGTCACGCGACGAGCTCTTTTTCGAGACTCTCACCTACCGTGACCTGACTTCGATTACGGCACTCTCTGCCACACATGTTCCTACGTGTGAGGGTTCTAGGAATGTAAGGGGGAGACTTCTACGCCAGCGAGCACCTCTCACCAGGCTGATGTGTCCATTCGAGCCCCCTTCACCTCTCAGTCTCCGGCCCTTGATGACCCGGCGATCATCGCCGTCGGTCTAGAGACCTCGCCCGTATAGCATGTTTCACGCCCCACAGGTGCCCCTGCTTCTGTTCCCGCGCCTACTTCTGCGCTAGTACCTGCGTCTGTTGGCACTCCTATTTCTGTGTCTGGTCAAGTCTCGCCTACTACTGTATTTTCTCCAGCTGGCACTCCTGCCTCTGTGTCAAGTCTAGTCTTGCCTGCTCCTGCTATCACACCCAGCCCCATGTCCCCCACACATGCATGTCCTCGCACAAGATCACCTGCCTTGCCTCAATCCCCACCACCTGTGGTCGTGCCTGTCCCTGAGCCTGAGGTGCGGCCCTCGAGATCCGGTTACTCCCATGAGCCCACTGGTCATCTTTGACCACTGGATTCTAGAGCTCAGCGAGCGTCAGGCCCCGCACCGAGGCCCCTCTCTCACAGCATCGCGAGTGGTGACCCCGGCACAAAGGCCCTAGGCCTGAGTGTCCGCACTTAACTCACAGAGATACATCCAGCGTGCCCCGTAGGACACGATCTCGTCACTCGCGAGTTCCATACCGCTTGTGATGCAACATCTAATCTTGTGGTCGTAAGGCCTAGCACCGAGGCGTGTGCCCTTTCCACGCAGAGCTCTCCCTCTATGGTGTGCGACTCGGGCACCATGAGGGAAGCTCTCTCATCACAGGATGCTGACGCTTGGCGCGCTGCCTATGAGGATGAGCTTTGCGTTATCCGAGAGTATAGAGTCTACGAGCTTGTAGACCTTCCGCCTAGGAGGAAGGCTATTCAGGTCAAGTGGGTCTTTCGCAAGAAAGTGAAGCCGTGGATGGCTCATTGGAACGCTACAAGGCCCGCTTGGTCGTCAAGGGGTACTCTCAGATTGAAGGCGTCGATTACGCTGACACTTTTGCCCCTGTCGGCCGCATGACCTCACCTCGAGCTCTGTTCGGTGTAGTGGCTCAGCATGACTGGGAACTGTACCAGATGGACGTGAACAATGCGTTCCTCCATGGCTCTATGGATGAGGAGATTTACGTGGCTCAGCCACCAGGATTTGAGGACGGTGACAAGGTCTGGCGCTTGCGCAAGTCCTTGTACGGCCATAAGCAGTCTCCGCGGTGTCGGAACCGGGAGATCACCGCCACTTTGACTCGTGTGGGATATGTATAGAGCGAGGCAGATCCCTCTCTTTTCATCTTATCGACGCTCGAGCGATTCACCGCCATCCTGGTCTATGTCGATGACCTTCTAATCGCGTCTCCGTCCCTGGAGGCCGTGAAGGAGGCCAAGGCTATCCTTCAGACTGCCTACAGGATGAAGGACCTCGGTCCTGCATCGGTGTTTCTTAGTATGGAGATCGTAGGAGATCGTAGTCGTCGGACACTTTTGTTGCATCAGGCCCGATACGCACGAGTCGTGGGGGAGCGTTTCAGCGACCTCCTTGGTATAGTGCCCACCGCTTCCACACCTCTTACACCTGATGGGCAGGATGCCCGGAAGGTGGATGATCCCACACAGCTAGGGGAGACAGTGGACGTGACCTTGTACCTCCATCTCATCGGATCTCTGATGTACGTGGCCACTACCACACGTCCTGGCATCACTTCCGCTGTCAACCTCCTCGCTCAATTCTCGCAGGCTCCACGTGCCAGAGCCCTTCATGCGGCTGTGCGAGTGGTGCGATACGTGGTCTCCACGCCGTACCTCGGACTCTGCTTTCTTCGGAAGTGTTCGATGGTCCTTGACGGCTACACTGACAGCGACTGGGCCTGGAGCCCAGATGGACGCAGCCGTACTGGCTACGTGTTCCTGCTCGGCGATATCGCTCTTTCTTAGCGTAGCGGGAAGCAAGGCTGCATCGCATGTAGCTTGTCGGAGGCAGAGTACGTTGCTTTGGGCGCAGGGGCTACTGAGGCGGTATGGCTGTAGCGCCTGTTTCTTGAGCTTGGTTAGTCAGTACCTGCCATTGTGCTTCGTCGTGAGAACCAGAGTGCTCTCGCCATTACGAAGAACTCTGGTGTCTTTCACGTTCGCACGAAGCACATTGCGGTTGAGCATCACTTTGTGGATAATCTGGTGGAGCGACACGTGATCTCTGTCATGTGGGTCGGCACTGACATGCAGCGTGCTGATTTCTTGACGAAGGCACTAGCTCACAGAAAGTTCCTGGTGGCCATTCATTCTGTTGAGCTTTGCCCTATGCCTGAGAGTGGTTGAGTAGTGGCCGTGTCCCATCTGTTTTACACACACTCTTGTACTTGTCCCAGTGTTGCACATGTATGGACATGAGTACCAT
This sequence comes from Penium margaritaceum, assembly GCA_023375785.1. Lineage (NCBI taxonomy): Eukaryota > Viridiplantae > Streptophyta > Zygnematophyceae > Desmidiales > Peniaceae > Penium > Penium margaritaceum. The sequence continues at coordinate 83,447 of SZWC01010305.1, forward strand.
CGGGTCATGGGGGAGTGTTGTGATTTGTGACGTTCTTGTACAGTCTACCGTGACCACTCGGCCGTGTCCATACTCGTGCAGATCCTTGAGGCGGGCCTTGGTGACACCGGTGCGACGACTGGCGGTGGACTACCAGCTTGGAGCTGGCCGACTACCGTTCCAGAGCCCCGGACACTGTCTGGACTTCCTGCTCTTTTTTCTGCAGCTTGCAGGAGGTTTTCGGCGGACTGGCCATGAGCCCAATTTGCATGTTTTTGGATTGCGTGTCCATCGTCTGATGATGGATGCATGCATGTGACCTGTCGTAGCGTCCATCTTGTGATCCTGCACGTCTAAGTTCAGACGGCGTAGCATTCTGACATGTGTGCACAGAGTTATGGCCAAAACAGTGGTTTTGGGCCGGTTTTAGGACAGCTCTTCGACTGCCGCGTGCGACACGCGCTGTGCGCCGCGACAGGTATTTATGCCATGGACCTGTCATTTGTCATTTCTCTTTGCAAATACTATTGAAGCATTTAGACACTTTGCCTTGTGTCCCCTAGCCAAACTCTTGCTGTTGCGTGAACAACTTGTGACTGTCGTCACCGTCTGATCAGGACCTGACGCCTGGTCAATGGGAGCGTTGCAAGGAAGCTTCGTTGCATACTCTAAGTACCCACTTTTCTCGAAGCGCCTCAAATCATGCACGTCGCACCCACTCTTGGAAGCAAATTCACGATGTACCCACTTTTCTCGAAATGCCCCCATATGAGTTTTTGGCATGGTGGACGTCCGAAGTATTTGTATTAAATAGTGGCCCTCAGAAGTATTATGTACATTTTGTGGACATTATATATATTTTCCCGCCAAAGTGGCCCTCCCATTCTTTTTGTGCAAGACCCAGGTTTGACGTCGATTAGTTGCAAGGACAGTTGGTATGTGGCAAGTGTACCCGAACATAAAATCCTGCATCAAACCAGGGGGTAGCGTGTTTTTTTTTGTTGAAAAAAAAACGTCATTGCTTGATCGGGATTGAGCGAAAACCTTCGTTTCTGAATTCTAGTGGAAACGCTCGTTTTCTCCCCCTCCCATATGCAAACCCTTCTAGTTTTAGCACTGAAAGCGTAATCAAACCACATTCCGAATTAAACTAGGGGTTGAGGGTTTTATTTCTGCGCGGGCTCCTGCTGGGCCCCGCTCCCGTAGGGCCCAACAGGTTCACTTTCAATTGATGGGGAGTCTAGGACCCCTCATGCGAACCATATGCAAAACTCCACCACAAACATTCATAAACCCCTTGAATGAGGGGTTTGTGGATGTCCAGAGATGTCGATGATGTCAGCATGTCGGCGCTACATCGCATGCAGCATCCACATGATGCGATGCCTTTCTGTTTGTAGGTAGGATGTGCATATTTTCAGCTCACTGGGTAGTGGAGTCCTCTTCTTCCAATCGCTAGGTAGACCATTCTTCCTAATGCCGGGTATGACATGCCTGGAATCGAATTTCGTCGGTATCTAAGTAATTTACCCCCTTGTTTAACGTACGCTCCTGTGTAACGCTTTCAAACGATTCACAGCCTCACCCGTATAATCTTTTCGTTCTCAATGAAGTAACAAGTGGGTTTGTGACAGCGTGTTGCCCTCTCAGCACAAATCAACAACGGTGAATGTGTCCNGTGTCCACATGAGCTGTGGACACATGGCTCGCCCACCCGACCGCACCCATTTCTTGAGTTTGTGCTGCCACACAGCCGTGTGGTTCCGACCGTGTGGGCCCACACATTTCCAAAGCAACCGGAAGGCCTTGCAGAGCACTCGCGAACCCCGCATGACCGAATCCCATCGACAACGTCGAATGCGTAAATCTAGCTCTCGGTGCATACAGGATACGCAAGATATTGTAGGTGAAGTATAATGGTTACGACGACCGATACTTTCTCGAGTGGCGCTTAACATTTCGATTTTGAATTTAAATTGGTTTCTGCCTTCCGCTGCTTTGGTTGAAAGGGCTTCCTGTGATGCATGGACTGGGTTAGCTGTAGATGAAATACCCGACAACTACAGAATTGTGGTAAACAATTAATTTAAATAAAAGTTTGAAAGTAACGTTGTTTCCTGCGAACTGTCCGGTCGTAAATCGCAAAGTCAATGTATTGTGTGGGGTCATTATGACTGTTCTGTGAGATGGCTGAAAATCCTCGAGTCAAGAGGGGTTCAATAGAGGGTCCAGTAGGGTTGCGTGGGGTCGTCATTCACACAACTCCATGAATGCAATCGAAGAGTTCGGATTCCTCTCAGATTCATTCTGTACGTAGGTCAAAATTAGATTCCTGTAATGCGTCATATCCAGGCCAAAGCAGGCGAAGGGTGGGTGAGAATGGGAGTCCAGACGAACCATGTTCTGAAAGCAGCAATTGACCTTCGCGGAAATTTTACATCGATATAGGAAAAATTAATAAACAGAAACCGTCTCACCAACATTTTCATCGCACTCGCTTAACTTCAAACTTTCTAGGGAGAAATAATCCCAATACTGCGATTTCAGAAACACAACTCGTCAAATCCCCGGTCGCTGAAAGCTAGAACAAAGATCAAACCGCCTTTCATTTTTTGATGCCAAAAGCCCCGTCATTACTTTTTTGGTAACAAAAATACGCAAGATGGCCAGCGAGTAGATTATTTCATCAAAATATACACCGACATCATGGGTATATAATAATGTCACAATACACCCCACTTCCGTATTGAGTCGTCTGGGGTATATATAGCATTTTTCATATTCATCGGAACACGTCCAAAGAAACATAGTGAAAAGCCTCTTATCTTCAGGTTTCACCTTTAAATTACTCGTGTTTATGTTTTTTCAACCCCCTACCCAAATAATGATTTGCATTGTATCCGTCCATACCCCTCGCCTTATTGGAAGGTCTCATTTACTTCTTAAAAATGTTTCATAACAAAAAAAAACTACATTGACAGATTGCATTGAAGTCGCACAAAATGGAAATTTCTGGACAGTGACCATGCACCCAACAAGTTACCTTGTCACCGACACTATGGATGCGCAGCATCCTGACATCAAAGTTTTGAAGTCATGTCTTATGGAGATGAAAAAATGAAAAATGGGGCGAATGAAGATCAAATTCCTGCAAACAATGTGGATAGCGTTTTCAAAAATCAGGAACAGGGTACCTTGTAAGGTTAAAGTTTTGCTAGAAGACAAGAAAAAGAATTTCACAACCCTTTGTACAAGCGGCCAACAATTCATAACCGTAAATGCATTTTGATGGACTTCGCCGTACATGGAAGATGTCCACATCAACCTTAAGACAACAAAATTTGAAAAAACCTTCCTTGTCCACTTAAATAAAGGAACTGCTTTGACATCTTTCGCGCAACAAAACCCACCATGGCGCCAATTTATGCACCAGTCACAAAATTTTGTAATACATTTTCGGGCTTAAAACGAGTGCTAATCTTAATCATTTTGTATAAAAAAACCTATGTTGATACTTTTCCAAGCCTTCGTGTCTACATATGTATAGACATCAATATAGATAGAAATAAAGATATAGATATAGATGCACATATAGACATAGATATGTATATAGATATAGATATAAACACACATAAAGATATAGATTTAGATTTAGACATACATATAGATACAGACATAGATATAGAAATAGATATTGATATAGATATAGATATCGATATAGATATAGACCTAGACATAGACATAGATCTAGATATAGATATAGATATAGATATAGATATAGATATAGATATAGATATAGATATAGATATAGATATAGATATAGATATAGATATAGATATAGATATAGATATAGATATAGAT
>SZWC01010305.1:89358-100893 GCA_023375785.1 Penium margaritaceum
TATAGATATAGATATAGATATAGATATAGACATAGATATAGATATAGATATAGATATAGATATTGATTTAGATGTAGATATAGATATAGATATAGATTGTAGCGGGAGGGTTGGTTTGGCCCTACCACCTCGCTGAAGCGAGGGGTGGTTGCGCACAACCCCTCGCGTTTGCGAGGGCTGGCCGGCGGCCAGCACTTCGCTGGTCGCCGGCCAGCTTGCTGTCGGCCGGCTGGACGGCCGGCGGCCGGCCAAGTGATTAACCGGCCACCGGCCGGCCAGCCACCAGCCTCCGATCGCAGCCTCAACCCGATCTACGGCTCAGAGGCCACGAGGGCCTCGAGGGCGAGGCCTCATGACCTCGTCCCCTCACCGCCCCTCACCCTCCTTGTAAACGAGCAAGAGAGGAGGAGGGATAGGGGGAGCGAGGGTGAGGTTGAAATAGCTGGCGCAAAATTGCTAGCGTGCCTCGCATGCGACGATTTTGTGCCAAAACAACAAATCGTACATCGAAGTTTGTTTACGACAAACTTTGACATAAAACAAATGAAATAAATTGTGCAAACACACGAGTTTGAGGTAAAAACCCTTAGTCTGGTTTCCAAAACCAGGGGTTTGGTGAAAAACAGAAATGGGCCTCCGGAGACTCGAAATATTTGAGTCTTCCTACTCCGGGTCGTTGATGACGATTGCCCCTTAGTCTTACAAAGGGGGTAGACCCATGACGCAGAGAGAGAATTCCATTCAGCAAACCTCGACGACGACTTGAGAGGAGGAGCTAGAGACACGACCCGTTACAGTGGTTCTCAGAGCCAGAAGACCCACACGACCAAGGGTTTCATGGAAACGGCTGCTACAGCATAGATAAAACGCCGCCAGGAGCTACAAGCAGTAGCGGAAACGCCAAAAGGGACTACGGCATCTACAATCCACGGATTGAAGCACCATACATTGCGTTAGAGAGCTTGAAAAATGCTAAACTTGGTGGAGCCACTTCCTTCTAGTCTCTCCACACTTCCAAGAATCTAGGAAGATTTTTGTGGGGCGGGTTGGAGAGTTCCCACCATTAAAACCACAAAAGCCTCCTCATTTTGAAGACTACTTCAAACCTCCTTCATCCAAAAATTGGGAGAGTGCCCCTCCCTAAGCTGAGGGACTCTCACGGCCTCAGAAAACCCTCAAAAGAAGGAGATTGAGACCTTAAAGATTTTTTACGGCTCGCCAACGCCGCCGGCTCAAGGGAGACGCCGCCCAAGAACGCGAGAGGCGTCAAGAACCGTGAAGAGAAGACCAAGGAAGACAAGAAGACAAGAGGAAGACAAGAAGTTAGAAGGGAGAGTGGAAGACTCGTTAGGAATTGTTATAATTCCTCTTCTCATTGTTTCCTCTTGTCTTGTGTGCGACACTCACATTCATCCTCGTTCTATTGTCTTGTAACTTTTTGTTTTCCTAGGTACTAGTCATTGCCAATTGCCGTGAGTCACGGTTTAGGAAGTCTAGTTCTAAAAAGACCACAAACTTGTTCCGACGTGGCAGCTTAGAAAAATAGAAATTGAAATTATAATTGCCTCACCTATCGTGAGAGCAAAGAGATCATAGGAGGCGATTCCTCCTTTAAGTTGTGGGGTGATCCTCACAACGACCTTCACGTGCAAGTTGATGAACAACGAGATGGCAAGTGCCGGACTGTCCAAGACAAACAAGGGCAAGGTGGTGACGGCCTGACCACTAGCTCTCGGCGGACTCCAAATTTTGGGAGCCATCACCGCGAGCACGGTTGCCAACCGAAAGGCAACCTTACCGCCAAGGGCAATTCTATCGCGAAAGGCAACCGACGCCAACCTCAATGATACTAAGTGGCGTGCGGAGAACAAAAAGGTGCTTGACGAGCACGTGGATGCGCACGTGAGCGACCCCCACGCCACGGACGATGAGATGGATGAGGATCTCCCGCGGGGATACCCCGACGAAGAGCACGACGTCGACGAAGGCAAATGTGATGAGGATTGCGACCATCATCATCGTAGTGCGACAAACTCAAGCTGATTGCTTGTGAAGGGCAAGACGTCCGCCGCATCGCTTGAAGCTGCCGACGGCAGCAAGACTGTCGAGAGTAGCAAGGGCGTTGAAAGCAGTCACATAGGAAGTTCCCGCGAGAACAAGCCAGACAACGTCGCCGCAAAGGAAATTCGCGATGACCGTCATAGGCTCGCAGAGTTTGCTCCTGAGGCCGCATATCGGCTCAACATCGCCACCGATGGTGGTGATACAGTACCTCTTGGAGGAATGGGGGTGGACCCTCCTTCTTACGATGCGGCCGCAATGGGGCAAGGCAACGCCCACTCGAGCATCGTCGACGACGAAAGTGTCCTCCAAAAGGTGGGACTCCTTGGAGGCGTGTACGCAAACCGTACCCTGTTGCAGTGGGTAAGGGTGCACGGACAACGCGAGACCCTGGAGGATATCGCCGATGCTCTGACAACATCAAAGCTCAAGTTTGCGTTCGCAAACCTGCTAGCCCAAGTTGGGCAGAGCATCACAAACCTTGATCGTCATCGCTTTCTGTAGCGCTTGGCTGCCCATGAGGCAAGCCGCCGATGCAACGACCTTGACAAGGCACTGCAGAGCGTGACCCAGGTGCGGATGCAACAGCAAGCCCAGCGTACCGGAGGTGCGGATGCCACTGCCGGTGGCAGCGATGACTTGCCTACCTCGACGACTTCGGGGTCGGTTATGAACACGTCCTTCCACCACAATGTGGAGATCTTCCAAAAGGGCGTGAAGCTGACCGACTGGCTGAACCGCATGGAGCATGTCTTACGTGTCCACAAGGCTCCACTCGATCAGTGGGACAACCTTGCCTTGACGCGGCTTGAAGACAAACTCTTCAAGTATGTGGTCAAAGAGTGGACCGCGCAGTAGCCGCACCTCGAGTGGCAGCCCATGCCGTGGGAGGCCTTCTGCGCGATCATGCGCAAGAAGTGCACCCAACGTGAGGAGGTGTAGCGCGCCTTCCACAAGATCAAGGACTTCAGGCAGCTGGGCAGCTCGCTCGAATCCAACTTGAGCGAGTTTTCCGCTCTCGTGGAAGAAGTCAAAAGCTTCAACGAGGACAATGGGACTCAGACCTTCAAGTACCTGGAGTGCATGCTATTCGAGTACATGTGTGATGGTCTTGCCAGTAAGAAGCTGAAGGACAAGGCCACCACAACAGCCACTAGCCAAGCTTGGACAAGCTGGAGGGCGTTCCGTGACTACATGAGCAAATTGTATTTAGTGAACGCGAAGCACTACTCTAATGCACAGCCAAACGCACGGGCATAGCAAGGCCGCGACATGCGCATGGACGCTGCAGGGGCTGGTGGGTCAGCTGGAAAGCAAGGCATGACCAAGGGCAAGTAGCCTGCAAACCCTCAAGCAAAGAAGGCTGGTGGATACAAGGGTCCCAACAACAAGCGCAGCCGTAAGAATGACGAGCTTTAGGCAGCGCGTGAGCGCCGCAACACATCCTTCTACAAAGGGCTCTGCCACAACTGCATGCAGTCGGGCCACTTTAGAGCTCAGTGTCCTCAGACTGTTGGAGGTCGACAAGAGGCCACAATGTTAGTTGTAGCGATAGCATCTCGTGGGGATGGTGCAGCATGAGGCCGCGGACAGGGCCGTGGGCACGGTCGGGGTTGCCGCAATGGGCCCGGCCGTGGTAACGGACAGGGCCATGGGGCGGGTTTCCCCCACCCCTGAGTGACGTCAATGGGGACCACTCAGGGTTAAAACTGGATCACGAGTGTGGTTTCATGTTTTGAGATGAGGATGTTAAACAATTTGAGTTTTTGACGAGTTCAAATTTCTCTGTTGTCTTTTCTCCTCTTGTTGAACCGTAGTCGATACTTGCTGACCGACATTGCCCACTAAACCTTGCATCTCTGGAAAAATTGCATGGTCGTACATGCTTAGTGGTGGCGACACCGACCACTATGCAAGAGTTGTGTGACACAGTGATTGAAGCAAACGTCCTCAAAGTAATGAGTTCAATCACATTTGTAGTACCCTTAGTCGACGATTTTGACCCAATCAAATTTAAAGACGGGAAGGTGCTAGCCAAAATATCATGTGCCCACAAGATGTCGACTCGAGTGGGTGAATCATGGGAGCAATCTATACGACGCCTGTTGTACAGATTCCGTGTTTATCACAAACTCGACTTATCGTCGTCGAGTCTGTTCACTTGGAAGATTGGAGGCAACATGACGATGTAGTTCAAAGAATACCTAGCTGGTGCTCCCGTGAACGTACTGGCTGACACTGGAGGGGACGACTCCTTTGTTAGCCTTGGATTTACCCAACAGGTTGGCCTGAAGTAGGAGCCATCAAATGGCGCAATTGTTGTCGGTGACAACCGTACGGTACCCGTGATCGGTACTTGTAAAGCAAAAATCTGTATTCAAGGGTACACACAGAGTGTCACGTTGTAGGTACTCAGCCTTCTTGACCGGTTCAACGTGGTGCTAGGCGATCCTTGGTTTCGTGAAAACAAGGCTCTTATGTGCTTTGAATTAAAGCGTTTGATCCTTCGTAAAGGACAACGTCGCTTTACGTTGATTCCGAGTACGAAATTCTCACCGACCTGACTCAATGTCCATGCTAGCTTGTCTGCAATGCTGGTCAAGAGCTGTTTTTGACAAAAATGTCGATACTTCTTGGCTCAGCTGCAGAAAGTGGAGGACAAAGTGACAGAAGACACGCCACAAGAGATCAGATCTCAATTGGCGGAGTTCTTGGATGTGTTCCAAGACCCACCGGCTGGGCTTCCACCAGAAAGACACATGGGCCACACAATTCTGCTGCAACCGAAGACGACCCCTCCATTAAGACCCATGTATCACCTTAGTCCATCAGAAAGGCAAGAGGCCAAACACAAAATCAAAGAGTACCTTGCAAAAGGGTGGATCAAGCCCAGTAGCTCATCGTACGGTGTGCCAATCCTTTTTGTGAACAAGAAAAACGGTGGTTTACACATGTGCGTGGATTACCGAGCGTTGAACAAGTTGATGGTAAAAAATCGATTCCTCTTACCGTGGATTGAGGTCCTTTTTGACCAACTCCAAGGCGTAAAATCATTTTCGTCCTTGGATTTGTCTCAAGGGTACCATCAAATCCGCATCACGGAAGATGATGTGCCCAAAACTGCACTTCGAATGCACATGGGACACTATGAGTTCCGAGTGTTATGCTTAAGGCTTATCAATGCCCCGGCAACCTACCAAGGAGAAATGAACCGAACGTTCACCAAGCAACTGGGACAGTTCGTCTTGGTTTACCTGGATGACATCCAAATCAATGGAAGAGCACATAGATCATCTGCGCAAAGTTCTTGCAATCTTTTGGGAACACAAGTTCTATGCGAAAGTGAGCAAGTGCAAGTTTGCACAAGACGAGCTCGAATACCTTGGACACATCGTCCGCAAGGACGACATCCGTGTCGACCCACAAAAGGTCCAAGCCATTGTGGATTGGCCACGCCCTGAAAATGTTGGGCAGATTTGGTCTTTCCTCGGTCTTGCAAACTACTTTTGATGGTTTATGCAAGGGTATCTGACCCTGGTAGCACCTACTTGGCTCACGCAAAAAGACATGCGTTGGGAATGGACATCTGTTTGCGAGAACGCTTTTCTCAAGGTCAAAGAGCTTCTCTCCACAGCGCCTGTCCTAGCTCTTCCGGATCCATCGCAATTGAGGGAGGTTAAATTAGATGCGTCGGTAGTAGGACTTGGAGCCGTCCTCATGCAGAACGGTCACCGAGTTGCGTATGAGAGCCATAAGCTCATTCCCGCGGAAATGCGGTACACGAATGGGTGTGAACCGAGGGGCGCCCGGCGTGACGGTCACACGCCGAGCCCTTGGGATAAACCTCCCAACCCTTGACCCCTTGGTGTGTGGGCCAACCCTTGAGATGTCGCACTACCCTCTCCTAGCAGCAAGACCGCTGCTAGTGACCGAGGTTCCCGCTGAGCGACTCTCCCGGCGGCGTTTGCACCAAGGTGCGCTGCGGAAGACTTGTAGGATCAAATGGACGTGTGTGAGGCAATGCTTGGAACACAAGAAGATTTGGGCAAGGAATGAATCCTTTTGACTTGATAGATCAGTACAAGGCAACGTATAGAGTCTCTGGGTAAGATTGGCATGCCTAGATCAATCCCTAGGCTTCCTTATGTACCAGCCCCTATGGGGCAGCCGAAATCTACTCAGCGCTCCGAAGCCCTTTATCAAGGCGCACTCATGCAAATAACACATGCATCATGTAGTACGCGCTGAGAGCTTTCCAACGCACCAAAGAAAGCCTCCATCCATGAAGAAGCGGCCAAGTTATGGCCGTTTGAATGCTCAACGCATGACGGCCGCTGGCAGCACCGCCAACGGGGGTCACGGCCACTCGAAGCGCCTTTGCTTGCGAATGCAGCTCCAGCCGCCATCTCAAAGCGCCCAAGGACCTCAATGAACCTTGCCTCATTGGCTAAACGTCCATCCAGGGGCGCTTTGGCTGTAGTGGGCGAGAAAGTCGCTCCGCCGTGCTCGGGGTCGAACCGGTACGTCTCCTGTTTTTTGGAGGTGCGCCTCCCACCTTTGCACGGCCGTATCTTTCTCGTCCCTGCACCAAATGACCCGGTTCTTGGGTCGATTTTGCACGGTTTTTCATGTAGAATATAATGGGGGCATCAAAGCATGCATCTGACATCAGCATGATGACGTAATCACCGCCTCGACCGGCGGCTCCCATAACGCTGGGGATCAAGAGCTCCTTGCGGTAGTACACGCTTTCAAGATGTGGTGTTGCTACCTCGAGGGTGCTGAAGGGGGTGTGACGGTCGTGACCTAGTGCAGTTTAAAGATTAGAAGGTTCTAGCCAAATTCACACATTCCCAAAATATGTGGACTAGAGTAGGTGAATCATGGGAGCTGCGACGTTTGCAGTCTAGATTCCATGTTCATCACAAATTTGGCTTGTCATCGACGAGCCTGTTCACTCAGAAGAGTGGAGGCAACATGCCAATGCAGTTCAAAGGACACCTAGCTAGTTCTCATGTGAATTTATTTAGTAACGCGGGAGGAGATTACATCTCTGTTAGCCTTGGCTTTACCCGACAAGTCGGCCTTAAGTACGAGCCATCCACTAGGGCAGTTGTTGTTAGTGTCAACCAAACGGTACCCGTGATTGGTACTTGTAAAGCAAAACATTGTATTCAAGGGTATGCAGAGGGTGTCACATTGAAGGTACTCAACCTTTTAGACCCATTTGACGTGGTGCTAGGCGATCCCTTGCTCCGTGAAAACAATGTTCTAATATGCTTTGTATCAAAGCGTTTGTTCTTGTGAAAACGGCAACGTCGCTTTACGTTGATTCTAAGTACAAAATTCTCGCGGACCTGACCCAAAGTCCATGCCAGCTTGTCTTCGATGCAAGTCAAGAGACGTATTCAACAAGGTTGTCGATACTTCTTGGCTCAGCTGCAAAAAGTGGAGGACGACGTGAAGAAAGACATGACACAAAAGATCGAATCCCTATTGATGGAGTTCTTGGAAATATTCCAAGACCCACTGACTGCACTTCCACAAGAAAGACAAATGGGTCACATGATTTTGCTGCAACCAGAGGCGACCAATCCATTCAGACCCATGTATTTCCTCAGTCCAGAAGAAAGGCAAGAGGCCGAGCGCCAAATCAAAGAGTACCTTGCAAAAGGGTGGATCGAGTCAAGTAGCTTGCCATACGGTACGCCGATCCTTTTTGTGAAAAAAAAGGACAATGGTTGATGCATGTTTGTGGATAACTAGGTGTTTAACAACCTAAGAATGAAAAATTCATTCCCTTTAGCACGGATTGAGGATCATTTTCACCAGATCCAAAGGACAATGGTATTTCTGTCCTTGGATTTGTCTCAATGGTACCATCAAATCCTCATCACGGAAGATGATGTGCCCAGAACCGTGGTTCGAATGCACATGGGAAACTATTAGTTTTGAGTGTTATGCTTTGGGTTTAAAAATGTCTCCGCAACCTTCCTAGGAGAAATGAACCGAACATTTGCCAAGTAACTCTGTCAGTTTGTCTCGGTTTACTTAGACGACATGCTGGTTTTTCCAAAATAATGGAAGAGTACCTAGAACATGTGCGCGAAGTCCTTACAATCCTTTGGGAACAGAAGATCCATGCAATAGTAAACAAGTGCAAGTTTGCACAAGATGAGCTCAAATACCTTGGACACACTGTCGGCAAGGACGGCATCCGTGTCGGCCCACAAAAGGTCCGAGGCATTGTAGACTAGCCACGTCATAAAATTGTTGAGCACATTTGGTCTTTTCTTGGCGTTGTAAATTACTTTCAATGGTTTATGCAACGGTATTCGACCTTGTTAGCATCGCTAACAAGACTCACCCGAAAAAGATGTGCATTAGGAATGGACATTTGATTGCGAGAACTCTTTTCTCAAAGTCAAAGAGCTCCTCTCCGCAACATCCATCCTAGCTCTTCTGAATCCATCGCAACCGTGGGGGAATCGATATGATGCGTTGGTACTAGGACTCAGAGCCGTCCTCATGCAGAACGGTCGCCCAGTTGTGTATGAGAGCCAAAAGCGCATCCCCGCAGAAACGTGATTCATGACTGGGGATCAAGAGCTTCATGTCGTAGTACATGATTTCAAGATGTGGCCTTGCTACCTCGAGGGTACTTAAGGGGGTGTGACAGTCATGACCAACCATTATCCATTGGTGTTTTTCCTAACGCAACCGAACCCGTCAAGACGACAAGTGCGTTGGAGCGAATACCTGAGTTGATTCTTGTTCACATGGGAAAATCAGCCAGGACGCATCATTGTCGCCGACCCATTAAGCTGAAAGCCTATGGAAATTAAAGCGACCACCGAGGTCAGTGGGTGTTTTTTGGCCATTGCAACAGCAACCGTACAACCACCAGATCCCCATGCACCTCTGTGGCAACCACCATGAGAGATTATCCATTACAACGGTTTTGTAAACAGGATTCGGATGGGATACTATGTGGATTCTTGGTTTCAAGACTTTCAAAATGTGGACAAGTACGACTTGGTGGAGGCCGTAGGAATCTTCTGGCACGGAGAACAAGTTGTTGTGCCAAACTTGGGAGACCTTCGATGTCGGGGTGGGCATCTCAGTGCTGCAAGACTTGTAATGGCAAAGAGAGAGGAGAAGATAGACGATCTGAGAGAAAAGTCTGAAAATTCAAAAAACTCTTAGGCGTACGCGTTTCGGCCTGGTTGCCTTCATCAACGCCCATGGAGAAAGTGACATACAGACAGACAAGATATACTTGTCTCGCTAACAGATCGTCAAGGAGAGGTCGACTCGCTTAACAGTGGGTGACCACCATGCTAATTTTCTAGCCTGGAGGACACTAGGTAGGATCTCAATTTTCTGGGTAGTCTCCATGCCAGAATAACCGGGGGGTTAAACACGGCAGCATTAAACCTTCTCAATTGTCCTGAAAAACGTCTGAGAAATTTTCCAAGGTGAAGACGTCTTGTAGCACTGAGATGCCCACCCCGACATCGAGCAAAGGTTATCTCCTAGTTTCACGACCCGCCAGTCGCTGGTCACGTGGGTCCCCAAGAGACCAGACAGGCACTCTCAGACCAGTATTGGTGGCCAGGGTGGAGTGTCGATGTCTGTAAGTATTGCATGACATGCGACCCATGTCTTCGGAATAAGGCTAGTAACAAGAAGCCTGCTGGACTCCTCCAGCAACTTCCCATTCCTGGGACTCCATAAGAGTGCGTGAGCATGGACTTCATTACTGGTCTTCCGCATAGGGCCCGTGGCCATGATGCAATTCTAGTGTTTGTGGATCTTTTGACAAAGATGACACACTTTATTCCTACAACCACAGACGTGAACACAGAGGAGACCACTTGTCTCTTCTTTCAGGGTGTCGTAAAGTACTACAGCTTGCCATTGCGCATAATCTCCAATGGAGATAAAAAATTTGCAAGTAAGTTCTGGCAAAAGATACACGAATACTTCGGTTGTGAGTCGCAAATGTCGACAGCATTTCACCCTAAAAATGACGGACAAGTAGAGCGCATGAATCGCACTCTTGAGGATATGCTCGGCATGTACGTGGACCCTGCCATGCATGATTGGGAAGAATTCTTAGCACCGGAAGAGTTTGCGGTGAACAACTCGGTGAACGATTCCACACAGTTCACACCGTTTGTGTTGAATAGTGGTCGGCATCCAGTGATACCCTCTTCATTGGTGAAGAGTGAGAGTATTGGAGGGCAGGTCCCTTCTGCTCAAGCCTTTGCCGAGCGCATCGATTCCTTGTTACAATAGGCGAAGGGTCACCTTCAAGCAGCTTAGCAGCGACAAAAGGCATATGCCGGGAAAGGTCGCCGAGAGGTCTCGTTTGACATCGGTGACAAAGTGCTGCTTAGCATTAAAAACCTTTGGCTGATGTCGCCAGGGGCAAGAAAACGTCTACCAAAGTGGATTAGGTTGTTTCCCATTGTGGCTCGTAACGAGCAAGTGTCATACTGTTTGCTACTTCCACTGAATATGAAGATACATGACGTGTTTCAGGTGAGTCTGCTGGCTCCATACACGACAGATAGAACAGTTCAGCCACCGCCAACAGTCCTTGCTGCCGATGGCCAATACGAGATCCTTTGCTTATTCCCACCTCGCTGAAGCGAGAGGTGGTTGCGCACCATCCCTCGCGTCAGCAGGGGGTGGCCGGTGGCCAGCCCTTCGCAAGCCGCCGGCCAGCTCGCTGCCAACCGGCTGGACGGCCAGCGGCCTTCCAAGTGACCGGCCAGCCACCGGTCAGCCAGCCACCAGCCACCGATCAGGGTCTCAACCCGATCGGTGGCTGAGAGGCCATGAGGGCCTTGAGGGCGAGGTCTCGTGGCCTCGTGCCCTTGCCCCCCCCGCCCTTCTTCGAAACGAGCAAGAGAAGACGAGGGATAAGGGGAGCGAGGGTGACGTCGAAATTGCTCGCGTTAAATCGCCAGCCTGCCTCGCACGCGATGATTTCACACCAGAACGACAAAACGTAAAATGAAGTTTGTTTACGACAAAATTTGACATAAAACAAACGAAAGAACTGGTGCGAACACATGAGTTCGAGGTAAAAACCCCCGGTTTGGGTCCCAAAACCAAGGGTTTGGTTAACAACAGAAATGGGCCTCCGGAGACTCAAAACATTTGAGTCTCCCTACTCTAGGTCGTTGATGACCATTGCCCCTCAGTTTTGCAGAGGGGGTAAACCCCTAACGCGGACAGAGAACGCCATTCGGCGAACTCCGAAGATTACTTTGGAGGAGGAGCTGG
The DNA here is from genome assembly GCA_023375785.1 of Penium margaritaceum. NCBI lineage: Eukaryota > Viridiplantae > Streptophyta > Zygnematophyceae > Desmidiales > Peniaceae > Penium > Penium margaritaceum. The sequence goes on from SZWC01010305.1 coordinate 100,717, forward strand.
AGACAAGACTCGTTACAGTGGTTATTAGAGCCGGACATAAATACAGATAAAGATATAGATATAGAGATAGATATAGATATAGATATAGATATAGATAAAGATATAGATATAGATATAGATATAGATATAGATATAGATATAGATATAGATATAGATATAGATATAGATATAGATATA
>SZWC01010306.1:0-25718 GCA_023375785.1 Penium margaritaceum
TTTTCTGATGTTTGCAGTGGATTGTGAACCTCCGACCCGATTCTCTCACGCTCATGGACTTGGACTGTGACGCAACAGCCCCTTTTTTCCTCGCCCGCCTACACAGTTGCTACGACTACTACTCCGCCCTCTTCGAGGCTCATGACGAGATTGCTCGACAGGGCACCTGTGGAGACTTCCGCAGCTTCGAAGCTGCCTACTTTGGCGGCGCCATCATCAATGCCGTCGCAGCAGAGGGCGTGCACAGGCTTTTGCGCACCATGCCGTGTCAGAAGTGGTCAGAGCAGCTGCGGGCGCATGGCATGCGCCCCATTGCCGTGACGCCAGTGCTTCAGAGCAAGCTGCTGGAGCTGCTGCAGGCTTACCCGCCTGGGTTTGGGATGGTTGTGGACGGGGATGCCATGCAGCTGACGTGGAAAGGTCGGTCGGTTCTGTTTGCCTCAAGCTGGACTTCTCCTCCAGAGTAAAATGTGCATGCACCAGGGGGCATGTGTATCCTTCTTGGCATGTGTATCCTCGTTGATGTCCTCGCAATGGATGTGCACACTTGTGTTGAGGTAGCATACATGGGGAGGTGAGGGATGGTTGAAGGGGAAGTTGCAACTTGAGGCAAAGGGATTCTGATGTAACCTCCAAGCGAAACTAGCCACAACTAGATGGCTCGAGATTGGTCTCCCAGTACTTCACTATGCTCGGCGATGGTCATGAGCGTGACCCTGAAGGGGGAATTGCCTCAACCGGTGGACTCCCTTTCAACAAAGGAATGACAGAGGAATGTGTGCTGCCAATTGTAAGCCAGGGAGACCTTTGTCCCCTTAGCACGCTGACTCCTGTTGAAGCGGGTGAAGGAAGGGTGGGTGGTGTGGTGTGGCCTTACTAACAATGTGCGAGTGTCGAAGGGGGTCAACACAATCATGGTTTTGCATGTGTCCTACCTTCTTTACACCTGTTACTTGCAATGCCTCGAATGAGGTGGGTGTGTGAAGGAACTCCCTAAGCAGCATTTTGAATGAGAGGACATGTTGCAGAGACCATGTCATGATGGAAAGGATGGCCGTGGCCTGGTGGGACTGAGAAAATTGCGTGGAAGCTTCCTAGCAACGCAGCCGCTGACTAGGCGTCAGTGCCTGGTCAGACGGTGACGACAGTCACAGGTCGTGCACACAACGGCAAGGGTTTGGCTAGGAGACACAGGACAAAGTGTCAGAATGCTTCAATAGTATATGCAGAGAGAGATAACAAATGACAAGTCTAAGGCATCAATACTTGCCGCGGCGCACGGCGGGTGTCGCACGCGGCAGTCCAAGAGCTGACTTAAAACCGGCCGAAAACCACTGTTTTGGCCGTAACTCTGCGCACACATGTCAGAATGCTACGCCGTCTGAACCTAGACGTGCAAGATCAAAAGACGGACGCTACGACTGGTCACATGCATGCATCCATCATCAGACGGTGGAGGTACACTGCAAAAACATGCAAACAGGGCTCATGGCCAGTCTGCCGAAAGACGCCTGCAAGCTGTAGAAAGGACAGCAGAGAGTCCCGGCAGCATCTGGGGCTCTGGAGCGGTAGTCGGCCAACTCCAAGCCGGTAGTCTGCCGCCAGTCGTCGCACCGGTGTCACGAGGGCCCGCCTCAGGGATCTGCACGAGTATGGACACGGCCGAGTGGTCACAGTAAATTGTACACGAACGTCAAAAATCACAACAGGGACCTCCTCCATTGATACTCCGTGCCTCATGTGTTGTGCTTTGTGCCGCTACTCGTGCAGATCCCTGAGGCAGGCGGCCCTGGTGACACCGGCATGACGACAGGCGGCGGACTACCAGCTTGGAGCTGACCGATCACTGTTCCAGAGCCCCAGATACCACCAAGACTCTTTGCTGTGTTTTCTATGTCTTGCAGGCGTCTTTCGGCGGACTGGCCATGAGGCCTATTTGCATGTTTTTACATTGTATGTCCTCTGTCTGTCGATGGATGCATGCATGTGACCAGTCGTAGCGTCTGTCTTTTGATTCTGCACGTCTAGGTTCAGACGGCTTAGCATTCGGACATGTGTGCACAGAGTTGCGGCCAAAACAATTGTTTTGGGCCGGTTTTAGGACAGCTTTTGGACTGCCGCGTGCGACACCCGCCGTGCGCCGCGGCAGGTATTTATGCCATGGACCTGTCATTTGTCATTTCTCTCTGCATATGCTACATTGAAGCATTCTGACACTGTGCCTTGTGTCTTCTAGCCAAACCCTTGCCGTTGTGTGTACGACCTGTGACTGTCGTCACCGTCAGATCAGGCACTGACGCCCGGTCAGCGGCTGTGTTGCTAGGAAGCTTCTACACACTTTCTCATGGTATCAGAGCAGTGAGACAGTTCTCACTGAGCTGCGCAGCAGAGACGCAGCAGAGCAGCAGCAGTGAGAGTCACCGTTGCAGCAGAGTTCCTGGGGTCTGTTGGAGACGGCCGGTCGCCGTCAACGCACTCCACCCACCACGTGAGATCGCAGCTGCAGAGGCAGCAGCAACGGCGTGTACCGCCACGCAGAGGTGCGTGGTGGCTGCAGTGCGTGCAGCCGCCCTCCCACAGCCGAAGCAGCAGAGCAGCAGCAGCAGAGGCGGCGGCAGCAGCAGCGTAGTAGCAGCGACAGCAGCAGCAGCGTGGCAGCAATGGCGGCAGCAGCAGCGCAGCAGCAGAGTCGGCAGCAGCAGCGCAGCAGCGGCGGCGGCGGCAGCAGCACAGCAGCATTAGCGGCAGTCGCGGCGGCCACAGTAGAGCAGCAGCGGCAGTAGCAGCAGCAGCAACGGAGCAGTGGCTGCAGCAGCAGCGCGCGGCGGCGGCAGCCAGCAGCAGCTGCAGCGCCCAGCAGCAGCTACAGCGCGCAGCAGCAGCTGCAGCAGCAGCGCAGCCGCTGCTGCCACCGCTGCACACGCAGCTACGCAGCTGCTGCTACAGCTGACAGCATAGCTGCAGCAGCAGCTGGACGGAAGCTGTTGCGCAGCTTCCGCGGAGCTGCTACGCGCCACCGCGAAGTGGCTCCACACTAGCGCAGAACCGTGACGAAAGAAAAAAAAAACGAAGGAGGGGACGAGCTGACGTCAGCATTGTTTATTGCTGACGTCATCATGTCGTGCTGACGTCAGTTACCACTTGTTGACGTCAGCATTACACGGCCAAGTTTTCACCCGGAAAGTCAAAAGTTGCTAGCATTTCAAATCGTCGACAAACGCAGACGGTTTTGAAATCTGATAAACGTGACCTGTCGTCCCATAGTGAGCGGAGACATGAGTTCGCACGACGACAAGGACAAGGGGCCAGGTGATCCCTCCTCCTCTTCTTCAGGGGTATTGAGCCCTCGCTCGCAAGCCATTGCGGACCTGCGCAGCCAGCAGGATGAGCTGCGTCGTCTGCAGCGAGAGCAGACTGACGCGATCCGCACGCTGACTGAGCTTCTGCGTGCTCACTTCATGGCTCCTTCGCGGATTTTTGAGGGAGCTACCGGCGTTGCGGCCTCTACCTAGCACTCGGCCTAGGTGCCCGTGACAGGTGCTCTGCCTGCTTCACCTCCTGCTGTGGTTTCTCCACCACCTGCTGACCTCCTTGATGACGAGCCATTCATGCCAGGCTTCGAGGATGACTCCCAGGAGCAGGAGATTCGTCTTTTACAGGAGCGCCTCCGTCAGCTGCAGACGGGTACCCGACCTCCACCCGTGTCCCCGATACGATCGTCACCTGAATTCCCCGGTGATCACCCTCTCCCAGGAGTTTTTCCCGTCTCTCGCCCTCCTCAGCCTACGGTTGCTCTCCCCACGGAGCGACAGACAAGACTTTGAGGCACCACCTCCACGGTACATCAGCGAGGATGGCTTCGACTGTTGGGAGATCCTGTTTCAGGTGTGGGCCACTTCCGAGGGAGTGTGGCCTTACTACCACAGCCCATACCAGTCTACAGATCCAGCACAGGCGCTGACAGCAGCCCGAGCCATGCGCGGACTTCTTTATGCCATGCCACGCGAGACTGTCGTTGACTTCCGCCCCTTCCTCGGCGAGGCTGGCCTAGGCACCGGAGCCGATCCTCATGGAGGCTGGGATCTGGCGTTGTCCCTAGTGGCCGCAGAGACGCACGCCACGCGTGCGTCACACATTCGTGCTTTCCACTCGCTCGGTCAGGGGCCAACGGAGCCTGCAACGGACTACTGGCGACGCGCCATGCGTTTCTACACGCGTCTAGGGACCTCAAGGGGCACACAGCTGTGGGCGCTTCAGACGATCATGCTCGGAGTTCGCCTGGAGTACACCGACATCTTCACACGGTACAGCGACGCTGCCCTCGAGCCTTTCTCAGCCACTCTGCAGCTGCTCCCCTGGGCGCATCAGCTTTTCCTCTAGGTGACATTGGCCCGCGAGGCATAGTAGCGCATCAGGAGACTTCCCTCGCTGCAGCAGTCATCGCATCACCACCATCTTCCCTCCTGTAGTCACCCTCATCCACCTCCATCACTACCTCATCTTCCTCCTCCTCTTCAACCCCGTCTACACCCTCGCAGACGCAGGGCGTTGCAGTAGCTGCCCAGGGGAAGAAGAAGAATAGAAGGCGCGGATCGGGTCAGCAGTAGCCGTCATCCAGTGGTAGCAGTGGCCGTTCCGTGCACTGCTATAACTATGGAGGCGCCCATCGCTACACCGAGTGCTAGCAGCCGCTTGACTGGGCGCGAATCACTCGTGGGCTTCAGGCTGTCCATGCTTCTCACACCGCGTCCGGCACGTCGCCCGCGCACTCCTCTGGACACGCGACAACCACGACTGCAGCTGTTCGTTCGTCCTCACCAGCGAGCAGCAGTGATCCAGACCCACGTGACGGCACCATTGCCGAGCTTTGTCATCTTCTCGTGCTTCGCTTTCAGGGAGGTGCGAGTGTTTTGTCATGGTCGAGTAGGTCACAGACTGCTTGTTGGTCCGTCCTCGTGACTCGTGATGACACGTGTGGGGGAGCACAGTCCGCATGTGATGATGATGGGCCTGACTGCACTGATTGGATTCATGAGTCTCACCTTCGTGATGTACGTCGTTCCTTCCCACTGACGGCTCAGCGTCCCTCTGATGGCGAGTGTTCCATTGCTCGTTGTACAGTGACGTCCACCAGTCGTGACTCCGGTGGCACTTGGATCATCGATTCCGGTGCCACCCATCACATGACGTGTCGTCGTAGTGACTTTGTGGTACTTGGTCCTGTCACGAGTGTCCATTCTGTTCGTACAGGCTCGGGTCAGTCCTTGCCGGTCCACGGTGTTGAGGTTGTATGCTTTGATGGTCCGTATGGCCCCCTGTATCTCTTTGACATGCTGTTTGTGCCTGATCTTCAGCTCAGTCTGCTGTCTGTGCGTGCGTGCACTCTGATGGGTCTCTCCGTTGAGCATACCGCTGATTCAGCAACTGTGACTGCTCTAGACACCCGTAGCATTGTCCTGCGTGCTTCAGTCATAGATGATTTGTATCGCATTGCTCGGCCCTCCTTCCCTTGCTCTCCCTCCTCCTCTGGTCGCGTTTTTGTCACTGGTGTTCTATCCCCGTAACACCAGCGGTTGCTTCACCATCGTCTGTGTCACGTGGGCTCCAACACTGTGTCGAAGCTCATCCGGACACAGCCTGCTCTTGGTCTTGACGTGGCTTCTTTCGAGAAGCCACCCAAGACCGACTGTCTTTTTTGCGCTCAGGGGAAGATGCACCAGTGCACTTACCCTGATTCGCGTTCCCGAGCACTGAGACCTCTTGAGTTGGTCCACTTGGACCTGCTCGGTCCTCTCCCGGTCGAGTCCCTTTCCGAGAGGGGCCGGTATGTTCTGACGCTGACTGATGACTTCACCCGGATGCGGTGGGTCTACAGTCTGCGTCAAAAGAGCGATGCCGCCCTTGCGGTTTGACTCTGGCTCGTGATGGCTGAGCGTCAGTCTCGCCACACGCTACATACTTTTCGCTCGGATCGCGGCGGCGAGTTCCTCGTGAGATGGACTCCTTCTTCGCTGAGCACGACATTTTTCACCAGGTCTCCGCTCCTGCTACCCCACAGCAGAACGATGTATCTGAGCGCTGGAACCACACCATGGAGGATGCGGTTCGCGTCATGCGGTCTGAGTGCGGTCGCCCGGAGTCCTTCGCCTTTGAGGGCTTCGCCTACATGACTTGGGTCTGGAACCGCCTCCCGCATAGTCCGCTTCCGGATCATGTTACACCGTACGAGCTCTGGCTTGGCCACCGTGCTGATCTTCGTCTCGCTCGCGTCTGGGGTTCCCTGGCCTCCGTGCGGTACACTGAGGACCAGCAGGGATCCAAGGTCTCCCCTCGGGGTCGCTTATGTGTTTTCATCGGCATCTCCCCACGGTCGAAGGCCTGGCGCTTTTGGGACCCCACTCGCCGTCGTATAATTGAGTCCCGTGACGCGCTGTTTTTTGAGTCACTCACATACGGTGATCTGACTTCGATCACAACCCTCTCTGCAGCTCATGTCCCTTCCTGTGAGGGTCCTCGGCGGATGGGGGAGACTTCTCCGCCAGCGACCATTCCTCGTCAGGCTGATGTGTCCGCTCGAGTCCCCTCTCGGTCTCCAGCACTTGATGATCCGGCTATCATTGCTGTTGGTCCAGAGATCCCGCCCGTTCTGCCTGTTTCACACCCCACAGGTATCGCTGCTCTCACGCCTCCTCCTGCACCATCACCAGTGTCTACTGGCACCCCTGCTCCGGCGTCTGACCCCGTCTAGCCCACTCCTGTCCCTACATCGGCTGACATTCCTGTTTGAGTGTCCAGGCCGGCCTTGCCTGCTGTCACACCCAGCGCCGTGTCCCCCACACACGCATCTCCTCGCACGACATCTCCGGCTGCCTCATCTCAGCCCTCACCAGCTGTGGTCGTACCTGTCCCTGTGGTCGTACCTGTTCCTGAGCCTGAGGTGCGCCCTTCGACCTCCGGTTACTCCCGTGAGCCGGGTGGCCGCCTTCGACCACTGGATTCCGGAGCTCAGCGAGCGTCGGGTCCCGGACCCAGGCGCTCCTCTCGCAGCATCGCGAGCGGTGATCCAGACACAAAGGCCTTAGGCCTGAGTGTCCGCACTGAATTTTCAGAGGTACACCCAACGTGCCCCATAGGGCACGACCTGGTCACTCGCGAGTTCCATATCGTCTGTGATGCAGCAGCCGATCTCGTAGCCGTCAGGCCTGATACTGAGGCGTGTGCACTTGCCACGCAAAGTTCCCCCTCTATGGCGCCTGATCCGGGCACATTGAGGGAGGCTTTCTCATCGCAGGATGCTGATGCGTGGCGAGCTGCTTGCGAGGATGACCTTCCTGCTATCCAAGAACATAAAGTCTACGAGCTAGTCGACCTTCCCCATGGGAGGAAGGCGATTCAGGTCAAGTGGGTCTTTTGCAAGAAGGTGAAGCCGGATGGCTCACTGGAACGCTACAAGGCCCGCTTGGTCATCAAGGGATACTCTTAGATTGAGGGAGTTGATTACATTGACACCTTTGCCCCTGTCGGCCGCATGACCTCAGCTCGAGCTCTGTTCGGTGTAATGGCTCAGCATGACTGGGAACTACACCAGATGGATGTGAACAACGCATTCCTCCATGGCTCTGTGGATGAGGAGATCTACGTGGCTCAGCCACCAGGCTTTGAGGATGGTGACAAGGTCTGGTGCTTGCGCAAGTCCTTGTACGGCCTCAAGCAGTCTCCACGGTGTTGGAACCGGGAGATCACTGGCACCTTGACTTGCGCAGGATACGTACAGAGCAAGGCAGACCCCTCGCTCTTCATCCTACTGACACCCGAGCGGTTCACCGCCATCCTGGTCTATGTTGATGACCTTCTGATTGCGTCTCCGTCCCTGGAGGCCGTAAAGGAGGCCAAGGCTGTCCTACAGACTGCCTACAGGATGAAGGACCTCGGTCCTGCATCGGTGTTTCTTGGTATGGAGATCGTGCGAGATCGCAGACATCGGACATTGTTGCTGCATGAAGCCCGATACGTACCAGTCGTGGGGGAGCGCTTCAGCGATCTCCTTGGTGCAGTGCCCACCGCTTCCACACCCCTCACACCTGATGGGCAGGATTCCTTGAAGGTGGATGACCTTACACAGCTGGGGGAGACAGTGGACGTGACCTTGTACCTCCGTCTCATCGGATCTCTGATGTACCTAGCCACTACCACGCGTCCTGACATCGCGTTCGCCGTCAACCTCCTCGCTCAGTTTTCGCAGGCTCCACGTGCGAGAGCTCTTCACGCGGCCGTGCGAGTGGTACGGTACGTGGTCTCCACGCCGTATCTTGGACTCTGCTTTCGTCGGCAGTGTTCGGTGGTCCTTTACGACTACACTGACAGTGACTGGGCTTGGAGCCCTGATGGGCGCAGTCGTACTGGCTATGTGTTTCTGCTCGGTGGTACCGCTTTGTCTTGGCAAAGCAAGAAGCAGGGTTGCATCGCACATAGCTCGTCGGAGGCAGAGTATGTGGCTTTGGGCGCAGGGGCTGCTGAGGCAGTATGGCTGCAGCGCTTGTTTCTTGAGCTTGGACAGTCAGTACCCGCCATTGTGCTGCATTGCGACAACCAGAGTGCTCTCGCCATTGCGGAGAACTGTGGTGTTTTTCATGCTCGCACAAAGCACATTGCGGTTGAGCATCACTTCATTCGTGATCTGGTGGAGCGACGCGTGATCTCCATCATGTGGGTTGGTATTGACTTGCTGCGTGCTGATTTCTTGAGGAAGGCACTTGCACGTGGAAAGTTCCTGGTGGCCATTCGTTCTGTTGGGCTTCGCCCCGTGCGTGAGAGTGGTTGACTGTGGGATGTGCGTCTGCGTCTCATCTGTCTGTGTCACCCACTATTGTGGTTGTACCAGTGCTGCACGCGTATGGACATGCGTACCATCGGGTCATGGGGGAGTGTTGTGCTTTGTGTCGTTCATGTATAGTTTACTGTGGCCACTCGGTCATGTCCATACTCGTGCAGATCCCTAAGGCAGGCGGCCCTGGTGACACCGGCGTGACGACAGGCGGCGGACTACCAGCTTGGAGCTGACCGACCACTGTTCCAGAGCCCCAGATGCCACCGGGACTCTTTGCTGTGTTTTCTACGTCTTGCAGGCATCTTTCGGCGGACTGGCCATGAGGCCTATTTGCATGTGTTTACATTGTATGTCCTCTGTCTGTCGATGGATGCATGCATGTGACCAGTCGTAGCGTCCGTCTTTTGATTCTGCACGTCTAGGTTCAGACGACCTAGCATTCGGACATGTGTGCGCAGAGTTACGGCCAAAATAGTTGTTTTGGGCCGGTTTTAGGACAGCTTTTCGACTGCCGCGTGCGACGCCCGCCGTGCGCCGCGGCAGGTATTTATGCCATGGACCTGTCATTTGTCATTTCTCTCTGCATATGCTATATTGAAGCATTCTGACACTGTGCCTTGTGTCTCCTAGCCAAACCCTTGCCGTTGTGTGTACGACCTGTGACTGTCGTCACCGTCTGATCAGGCACTGACGCCCGGTCAGCGGCTGTGTTGCTAGGAAGATTCTACACACTTTCTCTGCATGATCTACATAGTCCGACTTTGGTGTGATAGGAGTCGACATTCCCCCTGCTGCGAAAAAGGCACATGTGCAACATGTGGAGGCAAAGCTGCCGTAGGTGTTAGAAGCACGTAAAAACAAAACTTTGTACAACATGATCTCCACTGTCCAACTCTGATGTGGAAGCAGTCTGTGCTCCCTTTGCTACCTCTGTCTCTATCGATAGGGTTGTCAAGGGAGTCATGTAAGATTTTGTGCGTCTTGTCGTAGGCACGTAAGACCTAAGTCATGTAAGATGAGTTTCGACATTCTCAAAACCCCTCGTCTTCTCAGCTGGGTTTTTCAAAGCGACCACTCACGACACGACGCCGCACGCGCTGCACGACTGGAGCGCCCAACAACTAAGCTGTGCCCGATTCTTTTGTCGACATCTCGGACACTTTGTCATCTAAGAAAGTTTACCGCTTAGTAAAATTTATCAAATGTTTTCAGTTTCTACTTGATTCTACGGTTACTGCTGCAGCTATCGCCGCTCGCTCCCCTGATGCTGCTACTACCAATCATACTAGAGCACTTGCTGCTACGACTACTGTTGTGGCAGTTGTTTCCGAAGGTGCTCCGGCTGCAACTACTGTTCATAGAAAGAAAAGCTAGGCACCAGGTTGGGGCAGCAGCGTTGTTGATGCAGTGTGCATGCTTCCATGCTCGTTGCTGAAGTCTGGTGCCCCCTCAATATGCTGCTCTAGAGTCTAAGTCTGGAAGCTCTGGGTTTGTTACTCAGAAATGCGCGCGCCAGCGTTAGCGCCAGAAAGCAACTGAAAACTGAAAGTGACTGATTAGGAATGAAGAATGAGCAACAAAGTGAGACCCCTCCAAGTTCTAGCCCCCCCCCCCTCCCCAGCTCTGTAGAACTTGTTACTCAGCTGACTTGCCAATCAAAAAATAGCCCTAGACCTGTTTTCTTTCAGGCAGGGTTTTCTCGGTGAGCCCTGCCAGACGGCCAACAGCCCAAAACCCGGGAGTTGTCCGTTATGCCTGAAAACTNCCAGAAAGCAACTGAAAACTGAAAGTGACTGATTAGGAATGAAGAATGAGCAACAAAGTGAGACCCCTCCAAGTTCTAGCCCCCCCCCCCTCCCCAGCTCTGTAGAACTTGTTACTCAGCTGACTTGCCAATCAAAAAATAGCCCTAGACCTGTTTTCTTTCAGGCAGGGTTTTCTCGGTGAGCCCTGCCAGACGGCCAACAGCCCAAAACCCGGGAGTTGTCCGTTATGCCTGAAAACTAGACCATACCAAAACACCAATGATGCGAACGCAGTCGTGCGGTCAGAATCAGCTAGAACAATAGCAGCAACGAGCTATGGCTGCCTGAGCCTAGGTAGTGTCTAAGATGGTCCATGATGCCAAACAGTGCCACGCGACACAAGACACGGACCCTAGGCAGAGCATGACACTGCAGACGCAATGATATAGTCAGATCCAGCGCCTGAGGCATGCAGACAGCATCTGCGGTGGTAGTTACCGTCGTCAGCCTGATCCCCGAGGAGCCCTGCCAATGAAGATAAGCACGTTGCCGTGGAGAGGAGGCTCCAGCAAACTGTGAGTAGGCTTCAGCGTGCGTTGGCTCCACCGGACGACACTCTAGCAATGTCGAATCTCGCCGTCAGTCATCTGCACGTCGATGTACACAAGCAGGAAGGACACATCAGAGCACAATGAGGATGCGCAAAAACCAACACTCTCCCATGACTCACAAGCGTAGTGCACATGGGCGGAAAGAGACACGGTCAACATTTAGACTCCCCCAGAGCATGGAGAGACGTAAGCAGGGACATAGAGCGCAACTCACGGACGCACACCGACCAAACTGACAGCCTTCTTGAATGAGTCATGCTTCAATGCCTTGGTCAAGAAGTCAGCCAGCTGTAGTGCTGTCTCGACCCACACAATGCTGATGTTGTCGTCATGCAACAACGAACGCACATAGTGGTACTCAACGTTGATGTGCTTCGTGCGTGATGCACGCCGTCATTGTTAGCGATGGTCGTGGCATTCCATTGTCACAATGCAACGTGATGGATGCGACGGACTGACAGAGCTCAGACAATAGACGCCGCAACCACACACTCTCACACGCGCCTGAGTCAAGGGCCACAAACTCAGCCTCCGCAGTGTTGCGTGCAATGCACCCCTGTTTGCCACTGCACCAGCATACAGCTGTGCCACCGACCAGAAAGATCCAGCCTGTGCGACTCTTACCGTCTGGGCTGCCGGCCCAGTCATTAACGGTGTAGCTCATCGCAACCATAGACGGCTGGCGTTGGAACATAAGACCTCGCAAAGTAGTCGAGACGATATAGCGCAGTACTCGGATCACAGCCTCAAAGTGGAGGTGACGCGACTCCAAAGAAAACTGAGCCAAGAGGTTGACGGCAAATGCCATGTCTGGGCACGTCGTTGTTGCCAGGAACATCAGAGACTCGATGACTCGTAGGTACGTGGTCACGTCAATTGGCTCCCCCACAACGGTTGGGTCAGGACTCTTCAGCTTCACCCGGCCATTAGGTGACATGGGTGAAGATGCGCTCGGAACAAGGGGCAAATCTTCGGCAAAACGAGTTGCCAGGGTTTGCACATAGGTAGCCTGGTGGATGTGCAGGATGCCCTGGGAGTGATCATGCTCGAGCTCCATGCCCAGGAATACTTAGGCAAACCCGAGATCCTTCATCTGGTAGGCGGTGTCTAGCAGATCCTTTACACGTTGGATGGCAGCCATGTCAGGCAACACAATGAGGAGATCATCGACATAGACCAGGACAACGACGAGGGTCTGGCCTCGCGGACTGACGAACAGTGCGGGGTTAGCGGTACTGCGTTGGAAGCCGCCGCGGAGGAGCATGTTGCTGATCTCCACGTTCCAGCATCGAGGCGACTGCTTCAGGCCGTAGAGGGCCTTCCGCAGCCGCCAGACTCTCCCAGTGCCGTCGTCGAAGCCTAGAGGCTGCACCATGTAGAGCTCCTCGACCTCCAGTGAACCATGGAAGAAGGCGTTGCTCACGTCCATCTGATGCAGCTCCCACCCCTGCTGGGCAACCAGGCTGAAGAGGGCCCGGCTCGTGGAGAACCGGCCAATTGGGGTAAAGATTTGGTCGTAATCGACCCCAGGGATGTGAGAAAATCCCTTGGCTGTGAGGTGGACCTTGTACTTGTCCAAGGACCCATTGGGCTTCCATTTGCGCCGAAAGACCCACTTGGCACCGATGGCCTTCCGACCTGGAGGGAGGTCGACGAGGTCATACACGTGGTGCTGCCGGATAGCAGCAACCTCGTCAACGCAGACAGCATCCCAGTGTGCGGCCTCAAGAGAGGCTCGAGCCTCGCACAGGGTGGCTGTGTCCTCCGGGCGTGGTATAGAGCAGACTGAGAGAGCGTGTGCATCTCCAGCTCCAGGTGGGATGTGTGTGAGTGCAGCCGTGACAGCATGTTGATGCTCATGATGAAGCTTGACGTATTCCAGTGCAAAGCCAGGGTGAAGGTCTGTAATGATATCTGAAATGCTCAGGCCGAGGGCCTTTGTGCGAGGGTCCCCACTCACGACCGTAGGAGTGGAAGAGACACGTGGAGCGACTGGGGGCCGAGACACCATTGGGCGAGGTGCTGCGGTCTGCGCGCTCACTGAAGGTCCGGGTCGGAGGCTGCCGCCTGGGCCATGCATGTAACCCGACATGGCAGGAGATGGCACTGAGGTTGACGAGCCGACAGAGGTGGACAGGGTTGCTGGCCAGGAGGGGCCAGCAGACGCGAGTGGGACTACTAGCCCAAAGGGGCCAGCGGACGCGACTGGGGCTGCTGGCCCGGAGGGGCCAGAGGATGCGACTGGGGCTGCTAGCCCGGAGGGACCAGCGGACGCGACAAAGGTTGCAGGCCCGGAGGGGCCAGTAGATTCGACTGGGGCCGGCGACCCGAAGGGGCTGGTGGGCGCGACTGCGGCGGCTGGTCTAGAGGGACCGGTGGACGGAACTGGGACGGCTGGCCCGGAGAGACCAGTGGACACAACTGGGGCGGCTGACCAGGAGGGACCAGTGGACGCGACTAGGCCTGCTGGCCCGGAGGGGCCAGCGGACGCGACTGGGGCCGCCGGCTCGGAGGGGCCGGCGGGCGCAACTGCGTCGGATGGTCTGGAGGGACCGGTGGATGCAATTGGGACGGATGGCCCGGCGAGACCAGTGGACACGTCTGGGGCGGCTGGCCCGGAGGGAACAGTGGACACAACTGGGACGGCTGGCCCGGAGAGACCAGTGGACACGACTGGGCGGCTGGCCCGGAGGGACTAGTGGATGCGACTTGGGCGGCTGGCTCGGAGGGGCCAGCGGGCGCGACTTAGGCTGCTGGCTTCGAGGGGCGAAGTGATGTGCCACCCGAAAACGGCAAGACGGAGGACGGACTCACCACTCCCCCACGCGACGAGAGGGACACCGACGAGCCGGAGAGAACGAGATCGTGCGGAGACAGCTCCTCAAAGAATAGGGCATCGCGGGACTGGACGATGCAGTGTCGGGAGGGATCCCAGAAGCGCCGAGCCTTGGGTTAACGAGAGACACCGAGAAAGGTGCAAGGAAGCCCGCGAGGTGCGAGCTTGCTGCCCTGTTGCGGGGCGGGCAGCCACACAATGGCCACGCAGCCCCAGACCCGAGCCGGGCGGAGGTCATCTCGCTGACGGCACCAGTGCTGGTATGGCGTGGACTCACGGGGAAGGGGTCCGTGGGGAATCTGATTCCAGACCCACATCATGTAGGCCATGGCTTTAAAATAGAAGCCATCGGAGAGGCCAGACGCAACCTGCATGGTGCGGACGTTATCAACCATGGTACAGTTCCACCGTTTGGAGACGCCGTTCTGGCAGGCGTGTAGGGCGCAGACGTCTCGTGGTGGATACCGAGTCGAGAAAAATCGCGGTCTCGTCCATTTACTCACCACCATGATCGGAGCAAAAGCGGCAAAGAGATCGACCACACTCGCGCTCCACACGGACAAGCTAGTCCTTAATGGAATGGGCAACATCGCTCTTCTGCCGAAGGCAGAAGACCCAGCGATAGCGAGAATAGTTGTCCGTGAGGGTGAGGACATAGCGGCCGTGCTCTCCGACAGACTCCATAGGGAGAGGACCCATGACATCGGAATGGACCAGGTCAAGAGGGGCGGGAGAAGGACAGATGGTATGTGGACCGGTGCGTCTTTCCCTGAGCACAATCAATGCACTTTATGGGGCATGGGAGAGGGAAAGTCTTTGGGTCAAGGCCCTTGGCTGGCTCGGTGTGGAGCATGCTATGTACGGCAGCAGAGTGGACGTGGCAAAGGTGGCGGTGCAAGAGGCGGGTGTGCTATGGAGAGAGCGTGCTGGTGATGAACACATGGCTTGTGGCGGCTGACGAGGAGGGGATGGAAGGACAAGAGGACAGGAGATGTACATACCACAAGCTTCCACGGGCGGTGGCGTGCAGGACGACAAGACCGGATGGACGCAACGACACACTGCCAACACCACGCGAGTGCCCAACGTCCATGCTCATGCAGTCAAGAGTAGTAACGGATAGAAGGCTGAGCTCAAGAGTTGGGACGATGAGGACATTGGTGAAGAGGATATCATCGGTAGGTACACGGAAACAAAGAACGCCGACACCGCGGACAGGTAACACATGTCCGGAGCACGTCCGGACCCCGGATACATCGCCAACAGGACCAAGCATACTAAAGGCCTCGCGAGAGGCCGTCATGGGATGCGTGGCTCTGGAGTCAATGATCCACGTCTCGGCTGGGTCCTGGACCGGTTTTGCCAGATCATTGACAGTCACTTGGCAGCAAGCGAGAGACGCGGACGTGGTGAAAGGGGGCGCACACCGAGACTGCCAATCATCAAGCCACCAACGTCATCACGAAAGGGGGTAGAGGATATCGTAGAAGATGGCAAGACAGACGAGGAGGTAGGACACGACTGCAGCTCAAGCTCAGTCATGTAGGGTGATGGGGACGAGTGGGAGGTGATGCAACTCGCATTTCCCTGGGGGGGAGGGCGAGGCAGGCCGAGCTGAAGTGCAATGAATTGCTCCAGTTGACGCTCGCGCGTGGACGACCCGAGATAGCGTCGGCGGGACCGATGTCGTGGTCGGAGGAGTGGAGCTGCTGGACGGGGTCGAGGCATCAAGGGCGGCGACAGCTACGGCGGTATAGGTGAGAAGGTTCTCCCGCTGGCAACGCATGGTGGCGATGACGCGCGCCTCGTCCGTCGACAGCGGGCACGTGTACCACCCGTGCCTTGGCTGGCCACAGCTATGGCAGACCGAGCCACTACTAGACCTAGTCAATTGCTGTTGCTGTTGCTGCTGCTAACCCTTGCCCTTCTTGTCCTGGCGCTTCTTCTTCCCCGGCGACGAGGAGCTGGTACCTGTAGCTTGGGAAGCGACGGCCACGAAAGCGACGGCAGGGGAGGCGAGGGCCTCTGTGCGCTAGAGACGAGACTCCAGGTGAGCTTCCTCAATCCTGAGGAAGAGCTCATATGCCCAGGGCATGAGGGTGCCCTGGGCCGCCATGGTGGAGAGGACGTCCTCGGAGTAGTGGACGAAGTCCGCGTACGCGCCGGTGGCACCGCGCTTGATGGTGAGGAGTGCGGCCCGAGGGGGTGGAACAAAGGTGCCCAGGCAACGAAGGATATCCTCTGTCTACTGCCAGTATGCGGTGACTGTCTTGGTCACCCCCATGTGCAGGGAGTTGAACTCCCGCAGCAGGCGGCTGATCTCAATGTCGTTGGACAGGCGATGGGGACGAGTGAGGACGTTCCACGCGGCTGCATGGTCTGGGATGCCGTCAATGGTAAAGTCGCCGAAAAAAGGCTCTAGGGACAGGCGGGAAGTCGTAGGAGCGACAGGGACAAGGGCGCATACGACGCGACGAGTGTCACAATCGGTCAGCCTGGGTGGAGTCATACGGGAGGGTGTAGTATGCCAACAGACCCTCACCAAGCGCCCACATGCCGAAGCAAAGCTCCCAACTCCGGAACTGCTCGTTGGCCTGAAGCGGCCGGGGCGGCGTCTCAAAGTCCTTTTGCTTGCAACAGACATTCAGAGTGGGGCCAAGGACGGCAGTCACTGTCTGCCGCTGGCGCTGAGTCTGCTGTTGCGCCAGGTAATACGTGGCAGCAGACACAACGGGGCTGGCGTGTCTAGGAGGAAAAAACGACGGAGGGACACTGGTGGCAATCTTTGAGGCCAGTGATTGCAATGCCGCAAGCTGCTACGTCAGGGTGGCAAGCTAATGTTAAATGGTAGTCAGGGGGTCACAGGTGTCGTCGACGACGCCTGTGGGTTGCTGTTGCTACTGCTGCTGCTGCTCCTACTGCTGCTACCGCTCTTCCTGTTGCTGCTGTTGCTCTTGCTGCTGCTGCTGCCGTTGTTTCTACTGTTGCTGCAACTGTTCCAACTATAACAAGAAGAGGGGGGGTACCCCCTCGTTGGGATCCCCCCAACGGAGGAGGGCTCCTCCTCACTAGGGCTATTAGCCATGGGTTTTGGTCTCTTTGTTGTTGTTTTTTTCGTGTTGTTGATGTCAGCAGTGACATCAACCCATAACGGTTGGCGTGAGCAGTTGCTGCCGCGTTATCTGATGCTGTTGTTGCTAAAGAGTTTCTTCCCTCCCTTCCCCATTTCTTTTGTATTGATGATGTCAGCAGTGGCGTCTGTAGTGATGTCAGTAGTGACGTCAGCGGGATGGATGCTGTCGTCAGCAATGGCCGTTGTTGGGGCCTTTCTACATGACTGTAGTAGCTGTTGTTGTTGATGTCACTGCTGTTGCTACTATTGCTGTCGCCCCCGTTGCTTGTTGCTGCTGTTGTTGTTGTTGCTGCTGCTCTTGCTGCTATGGCAGCAGCATCTGCTACTGTTGCTACAACTATTGTTTCAGTAGTTTCTTCTGCTGTTGCGGCTCCTCTGGCAGTAGCAACTGCTGTTGCTGTTACTGCTACTGGTGCTACTACTACTACTGTGCAGCTGTTGTTGTAGTTGCTGCTACTGCTGTTGCTGCTACTACTGCTGCTACTGCTGTTGCGTACAGTTGCGGCTGCTGTGGCTGTTGCAGCAGTTATGGCAACCGCTGCTAGGGTGGGAGATGTTTCTTTTATCTCTTTTTTGTTCCTTTTCGTTTGGCACAACGAGCCTTGTTGCTCGTTGTGGGCAGTGGGCTACGAGAAGCAAGCTCGCTGCTCGCTGCCCGTAGTCCACTACTCACAATGATCAGCGGACTCGTTGCTTGTAGCCCACCACTCGCGGCGAGCTACAGGCTGCAAGCAACAGCAGCTATTGCTGGCTGCTGCCGGCTATTGCTAGTTGTTGCTGCTGCTGCAGCTGGCCACTGTTGCTACTTGCTGTTGTGGCTGCTACAGCTTCCTATTGCTGTTGCTTGGTGCCGCTGCTGCTGCGAGCTACTGTTGCTACTGCCGGTTGCTGCTACTGCTGTAAGCTGCTGCGAGTTGTTGCTGCTACCGACTGTTGCTGCTACACGCAGCTGCTGCTCGCTGGTGCTGCCACTACTCACTATTGTTGCCTGCCGCTGCTGCTGTTGCGGGTTGCTGGTGCTGCTTGCTGGTACCAGTCACTGTACCTAGGTGAAGTTTCCACATGCGTTGTTGCCCGCAGGTATCGCACGCGGCCTGCAGCTCACCTCCAGGCGTCACGCATGGGGGTCAATGCTGCCGGAAAAAATACGGCAGCATTTCCCCTGGCCCAATGGCCGTTGGAAAAATTCTGACGCTGCCACCAGGCGGGTCAATGCTGCCGGAAAGAATTCGGCGGCATTTCCCCTACAAAGGCGCATATGGGGGTCCGCCGGCGTTGTCTGGCACCTGTACGCCTGTCTTCAGCTGCTGTGCTACGCTTTAGCTCTGATACCAAGAAAGAAAAGCTAGGCAACAGGTTGGGGCAGCATCGTTGTTGATGTAGCGTGCAGGCTTCCACGATCGTTGCTTAAGTCTGGTGCCCACTCAGTCTGTTGCTCTTGAGTCTAAGTCTGGAAGCTCTGGGTTTGTTACTATGAAATGCGCACATCAGTGTTAGCGCCAGAAAGCAGCTAAAAACTGAAAGTGACTGATCAAGAATGAAGAATGAGCAACAATGGGACACCCCTCCATGTTCTAGCTTCCTCCCAGCTCTGTAGAATCAGATCCAGCGCCTGACGCATGTAGACGGCATCGGCGGTGGTAGTGACCGCCGGCGGCCCGACCGCCGAGGAGGCCTGCCGATGGAGCTAAGCACGTCGCCGTGGAGAGGAGGCTCAAGTGAACTGCGAGTAGGCTTCAGCATGCATTGGCTCCACCGGACGACACTCCAACAACGTCGAATCTCACCGTCAATCATCTGCACGCCGATGTACACAAGCTGGGAGGACACAACAGAGCACAATGAGGATGCGCAAAAACCAACTTTCATTAGTCCTTATGGCTCTCATGTTGAAAAGGAGACTGCTAGACCTGACACATGTTGGCCAGCCCATTGCGTGGCGCTATTAGTCGCGCTTCACACGCCGCCACTCAGCGGCTGGGCACTTCGCCGAAAGGATTCTGCGCGCTGCTTCCTTGGTGCGGCGGTGGCAGAGTAGTAGCCCCGCAGTGATGAAGAAGAGGCCAAAGAGTAGAAATGCGGGTGGCATCAAGTGAATTCCCAACGGCACACCCATCGTGACGTGGCATGGCATGTCGTTGTGTTGTGTAGTGTGATGTGATGTGGTTTGTTGCTGTATTATGTGGTGTGGTGATCGCGGACATATCATTCCACGTTGGTGTCAGGTGAGGTTTGTGTACGGGAACATGCGGTGCGCTAGACGAAGAAAGAGGGTAGTACCGCTGTTAATCCTGCTGCGGTTGCTCATCCTGCCTTTGGTGCTTCTGCTGCTGCTACTGCTGCTGTTGCCGCTCCCGACGTTGCCACCGCTCCTATTGTTGCTGCTTCTTCTGCGGATGCTACTCATGCCGGTGCTGTTGTTGTTGCTGTTGCTACCGCTCTTGCTTTTGCTAAGCGGTAAACAAGGGCTTACATGCTCATCGCACTACCGTAGCCGCTGCTACGATGATGGTGGTGGTCATGCTGCTACTGCTGGGGATACTGGAAACCCAACGCCTTGGACCTTGAGATATGGCTGCGAAAGCTGAAGAAGTCGATGCTGATGCTTTTGCTTCTACTCCGCTATCTGGTACTGCCTGCTTCTGCTACTACTCCTCTTGCTTCTGGTTACAACTACTACCTGCTCTTGCTGGTGCCGGTGTTGCCGTTTTTTCTGCTTCTAGTGCTCGCTTCTTTAGGTGCTATTGCTATCGCTACTCTCCCACCTGTTATTGCCCCGATCAATATTGCAAAAGCCGCCGTTGCCACGGCTTTAGTACCAAGATAGTACCAAGATACCAAGCCTCGATGGCGAGGCTTCTCCGCAAAGCACCAACAAAGGCGGTTGTTGCGTTATCAGTGCCGGAGGCTAGAGGTTGAAAGGGATGATGTTCGCGAATGCTGTGGCGATGAAAGTGCAAGCTCTTGAGGAAGTGAAAGGGGTGATGGTTGCAAATGCGTACGGAGTCATTTTGTGCATCCTGGTGTAGGCACCTAAGATGTAAGTCTTGTAAGACGAGTTTTGAAATTCGCGAAACCCCTCGTCTTCTCGGATAAGCTTTTCAAGTCAACCACTCACGACATGGCGTTGCACGTGTTGCTCGATTGAGCACCCAGGACCAAACATGTCCCGGATTTTGTTTTCAACATCTCAAACACTTGTCATCTAACTAAACTTACCGCTGAATAAAAACTATCCAATGTTTTCAGCTCCTTTAATGGCCTCTTAATGTTCACCTTATCCAGGTGCACCATCCACGGTCTGCTTGACAGAAGAGATAGGTGGATTAAACGTTGAACACAACCTATTGATAAAACAGAATTAAAATCAGGCGCTGGAAACTCGTATACCGAAATTCGTGTCACCATGTGTGATTGTGAGTTGTGAGGACGACACCTGAGGCAAAGAGGTGTTGGATAAACTGACAAAATAATCTTGGTCAAGTCTGTCCTCATACGTAGTGTCGCGCTCCTATTCACTTCGAAAATCCGAACCGACCTGGTTCCTGGTTTAACGAAGACGCAAACCTGGCTACGGTGGTCGAAGTTTGAAGCCAACCTGAACGGCTGGACGGGTTGGTTTGACGGTCGGATGATCCATGGCGTTAGTGCTCGAGAAGGAATGGAAATCTTTGTTTTTGCGTTACTAGCCTCGATAGCCTTGCCATACTGACAATGGTTCGAACTTAGGATCAGTTTTTTATTGCATGATCGATTGTACAAGTCTTGCATCAAATTAATGTGAAGAAATGTGAGAAAACATTGTTTTTCAGGATTCCCAGGTCGCTCGCAAGGTCTTCTTTAGGACGGTGTACACTCTGAGGCTTTAACGTCAAGTCAGATTCATCTACTCAGCAGATAGACCGGCGGATGAAACGGGCGGTTATTGCTGGGATAAATTGACTAGATTATCATGGTTTAGGCTGAGAAAGTGCGTAGAAGCTTCCTAGCAACACAGCCGCTGACCGGGCGTCAGTGCCTGATGAGAAGGTGACGACAGTCACAGGTCGTACACACAACGGAAAGGGTTTGGCTAGGAGACACAAGGCACAGTGTCAGAATGCTTCAATATAGCATATGCAGAGAGAAATGACAAATGACAGGTCCAAGGCATGAATACCTGCCGCAGCGCACGGCGGGTGTCGCACGCGGCAGTCCAAGAGCTGTCCTAAAACCGGCCCAAAACCACGGTTTTGGCCGTAACTCTGCGCACACATGTCAGAATGCTACGACGTCTGAACCTAGACGTGCAGAATCAAAAGATGGACGCTACAACTAGTCACATGCATGCATCCATCGACAGACAGTAAGCATACAATGCAAAAACATGCAAATAGGCCTCATGGCCAGTCTGCCGAAAGACGCCTGCAAGATGTAGAAGACACAACAGAGAGTCCCGGTGGCATCTGGGGCTCTGGTGCAGTGGTCGGCCAGCTCCAAGCTGGTAGTCCGCCGCCTGTCGTCGCGCCGGTGTCACCAGGGCCGCCCGCCTCAGGGATCTGCACGAGTGTGGACACGGCCGAGTGGTCACAGTAAACTGTACAGGAACGGCACAAAGCACGACACTCCCCCATGACCCGATGGTACGCATGTCCATACGCGTGCAACACTGGTACGAACACAATAGTGAGTGACACGAACAAATGAGACGCAGACGAACATTCCACACTCAACCACTCTCACGCACGGGGCGAAGCCCAACAGAACAAATGGCCACCAGGAACTTTTCGCGAGCAAGTGCCTTCGTCAAGAAGTCAGCACGCTGCGTGTCAGTACCAACCCACATGATGGAGATCACGCTTCGCTCCACCAGATCAGGAACGAAGTGATTCTCAACCGCAATGTGCTTTGTGCGAGCATGAAAAACACCAGAGTTCTCCCTAATGGCGAGAGCACTCTGGTTGTCGCAACGCAGCAGAATGGCGGGTACTGACTGCCCAAGCTCAAGAAACAAGCGGTGCAGCCATACTGCCTCAGCAGCCCCTGCGTCCAAAGCAACATACTCTGCCTCTAACGAGGTACATGCAATGCAACCCTGCTTCCCGCTTTGCCAAGACAAAGCGGTACCACTGAGCAGAAACACATAGCCAGTACGACTGCGCCCATCAGGGCTCCAAGCCCAGTCACTGTCAGTGTAGCCGTCAAGGACCACCAAACACTGCCGACGAAAGCAGAGTCCAAGATACGGCATGGAGACCACGTACCGTATCACTCGCACAGCCGCGTGAAGGGCTCTTGCACGTGGAGCCTGCGAGAACTGAGCGAGGAGGTTGACGACGAACGGGATGTCAGGATGCGTGGTGGTGGCCAGGTACATCAGAGATTTGATGAGACGGAGGTACAAGGTCACGTCCACTGTCTCCCCCAGCTCTATAGGATCATCCACCTTCAGGGCATCCTGCCCATTGGGTGTAAGAGGTGTTGAAGCGGATGGCACTGCACCAAGGAGATCGCTGAAGCGCTCCCCCACGACTGGTGCGTATCGGGCCTGATGCAGCAACATTGTCCGATGTCTGCGATCTCGCACGATCTCCATACCAAGAAACACCAATGCAGGACCGAGGTCCTTCATCCTGTAGACAGTGTGCAGGACAGCCTTGGCCTCCTTCACGGCCTCCAGGGACGGAGACGCAATCAGAAGGTCATCAACATAGACCAGGATGGCGGTGAACCACTCGGGTGTTGGTAGGATAAAGAGCGAGGGGTCTGCCTCGCTCTGTACGTATCCTGCGCGAGTCAAGGTGCCAGTGATCTCCCGGTTCCAACACCGTGGAGACTGCTTGAGGCCGTACAAGGACTTGCACAAGCGCTAGACCTTGTCACCGTCCTCAAAGCCTGGTGGTTGAGGAACGTAGATCTCCTCATCCACAGAGCCATGGAGGAACGCGTTGTTCACATCCATCTGGTACAGTTCCCAGTCATGCTGAGCCACTACACCGAACAGAGCTCGAGCTGAGGTCATGCGGCTGACAGGGGCAAAGGTGTCAGAGTAATTAACTCCCTCAATCTGAGAGTACCCCTTGATGACCAAGCGGGCCTTTTAGTGTTCCAGTGAGCCATCCGGCTTCACCTTCTTGCAAAAGACCCACTTGACCTGAATCGCCTTCCTCCCAGGGGGAAGGTGGACCAGCTCGTACACTCTGTGCTCTCGGATAGCACGAAGCTCGTCCTCGTAAGCAGCTCACCAAGCATCAGCATCCTGCGATGAGAAAGCCTCCCTCAATGTGCCTGGGTCAGGCGCCATAGAGGGGGAACTCTGCGTGGCAAGTGCACACGTCTGAGTGTCAGGCCTGACAGCCACGAGATCAGCTGCTGCGTCACAGGCAATATGGAACTCGCGAGTGACCAGGTAGTGCCCTATGGGGCACGCTGGGTGTACCTCTGAAAGCTCACTGCGGACACTCAGGCCTAAGGCCTTTGTGCCTGGATCACCGCTGGCGATGCTGCGAGAGGAACGCATGGGTCCGGGATCCGACGCTTGCTGAGCTCAGGAACCCAGTGGTCGAAGGCGACCACCGGGCTCACGGGAGTAACCGGAGGTCGAGGGGCGCACCTCAGGCTCAGGAACAGGGACAAGTACGACCACAGCTGGTGAGGGCTGAGACGAGGCAGCCGGAGATGCCGTGCGAGGGGATGCATGTGTGGGGGAAACAGAGCTGGGTGTGACAGCAGGCAAGGCTGGCCCGGAAACTGAGACAGGAGTGTCAGCCGACGTAGGGACAGGAGTGGGCTGGACTGGGCCAGATGTCGGAACAGGGGTGCCAGTAGACACAGGTGATGGTGCAGGAGGAGGCGTGATAGCAGCGGTACCTGTGGGGTGTGAAACAGGCTGAACAGGCGGGATCTTTGGACCGACGACAATGATAGCCGAATCATCAAATGCTGGAGACCAAAAGGGGAATCGAGCGGACACATCAGCCTGAGGAGGAATGGTCGCTGGCGGAGAAGGCTCCCCCATCCATCGAGGACCCTCACAGGAAGGGACATGAGCGGCAGAGAGGGCTGTGATCGAAGTCAGATCACGGTATGTGAGTGACTCAAAAAACAGCGCGTCACGGGAATCAATGACACGACGGCGAGTGGGGTCCCAAAAGCGCCAGGCCTTTGACTGCGGGGAGATGCCGATGAAGGCACAGAAGCGACCCCGAGGGGAGACCTTGGATCCCTGCTGATCCTCGGTGTACCACACAGAGGCCAGGGATCCCCAGACGCGAGCGAGACGAAGATCAGCACGGTGGCCAAATTAGAGCTCGTACGGTGAAACATGATCCGGAAGCGGACCATGCGGGAGGCGGTTCCAGACCCAAGTCATGTAGGCAAAGCCCTCGAAGGCGAAGGACTTCGGGAGATCGCACTCAGATCGCATGGCGCGAACCGCATCCTCCATGGTGCGGTTCAAGCGCTCAGATACAGCGTTCTGCTGTGGGGTAGCAGGAGCGGAGACCTGGTGAAAAATGCCGTGCTCAGCGAAGGAGTCCATCTCACCGAGGAACTCGCCGCCGCGATCCGAGGGAAAAGTATGTAGCATGTGGCGAGACTGACGCTCAGCCATCACAAGCCAGAGTGGAACCGCAAGGGCGGCGTCGCTCTTCTGACGCAGACTGTAGACCCACCGCATCCGGGTGAAGTCATCAGTCAGCGTCAGAACATACCGGCCCCTCTCGGACAGGAACTCGACCGGGAGAGGACCGAGCAGGTCTGAGTGGGCCAACTCGAGATGCCTCAGTGCTCGGGAACGTGAATCAGGGTAAGTGCACCGGTGCATCTTCCCTTGAGCGCAAAAAAGACAGTCGGTCTTGGGTGGCTTCTCGAAAGAAGCCGGGTCAAGACCGAGAGCAGGCTGTGTCCGAATGAGCTTCGACACAGTGTCGGAGCCCACGTGACACAGACAACGGTGACGCAACCGCTGGTGTTCCGGGAATAGAACACCAGTGACAAAAACGCGACCAGAGGAGGAGGGAGAGCAAGGGGAGGAAGGCCGAGCAATGCGATATAAATCATCTATAGCTGAAGCACGTAGGACAATGCTACGGGTGTCAAGAGTAGTCACAGTCGCTGAATCACCGGTATGCTCAACGGAGAGACCCATCAGAGTGCAGGCACGCACAGAGAGCAAACTGAGCTCAAGATCAGGCATAAACAACACATCAGAGAGATACAGGGGGCCAGACGGACCATCAAAGCATACAATCCCAACTCCGTGGACCGGCAAGGACTGACCAGAGCCTGTACGAACAAAACGGACAGTCGTGACAGGACCAAGTACCACAAAGTCACTACAACGACACGTCATGTGATGGGTGGCACCGGAATCGATGATCCAAGTGCCACCGGAGTTACGACTGGTGGACGTCACTGTACAACGAGCAATGGAACACTTGCCATCAGAGGGACGCTAAGCCGTCAGTGGGAAGGAAGAACGTACATCACGAAGGTGAGACTCATGAATCCAGTCAGTGCACTCAGGCCCATCATCATCACATGCAGACTGTGCTCCCCCACACGTGTCATCACGAGTCACGAGGAC
>SZWC01010306.1:62760-81055 GCA_023375785.1 Penium margaritaceum
AGAGAGGGGGAGGGCGGGATAGAGGAGGGGGGAGGAGCGGGCAATGGACGTGACGAGTAGAGGAGGAGGGTAGGCAACAAGGGAGGGGGAGGGCAGGTTACGAGGAGGGGTGGGCGGGCGACGAGGGAGGGGGGGGATAAGGGGGGGGTGGGCGATAAGAGAGGGGAGGACGGTTGACGAGGAGGTGAGGGAAATGGGACAAACTAGGGAGAGGGAGGGGAGGGTGGGCAATGAAAGAAGAACTGCATATGCATTTGCATATGTACACAACATATGCATATGCATATGCGTATGCATATGCATATGCATACGCGTATGCATATGCATTTGCATATGCAGTTGCATATGCAGTTGCATATGCATATGCATATGCGTATGCATATGCATATGCATGTGCGGATGCACTGTGTCTATGCATTTGCATGTGCATGAGCACGGATAATTGCATATGCTCCATGGTCAACATGTACATTGCATGTGCTCCATGTACATGCACATGCATTGTGGGTGTGTGTTGTTTGCAGGTTTAGAATGAAGAACATGCAGTGCCCTTTTTTTTGCGAGGAAGTTTTTTATTGGCCCACAAGGGCCGGCTGAACTATGACAAAAAAAAAATGGGGAGCATGTGACATTCAAACTATGATGTGAATGGGAGGGCGGGAGGGAGGGCGGCCGTATGCATCCGCACTGTGCCTATGCATATGCGCATACACAATGCCTAGGCCTAGGCACTGTGCATATGCATTGTGCATATGCTCATGCATATGCATATGCATATGCATAGGCACTGTCTATATGCATATGTACATGCATACGCATGTGCATGGGCAATGTTCATATGCATATGCATAAGCATAGGCACAATGCATGTGCATATGCAGTGGCGCAATTGCACATGCATATGTGTACGCAAATGCATGTGTGTTTGCGGGTGCACTGTGCATATGTATATTCATATGCATTGTGCACGGATGTTTGCATGTGCTCCATGGTGAACGTGTACATTGCATGTGCTCCATGTACATGCACATGCATTGTGGGTGTGTGTTAATTGCAGGTTTAGAATGAAGATCATGCAGTACCCTTTTTTCGCAATGAAATATTTTTTTGGCCCACTGGGGCCGGCTGAACTATGCCGAATGTTTTTGGGGGAACATGGTAAATTTGCACTATGACGTGAATTGGAGGGAGGGAGGGAGGGCGGGTGATGGGAGAGGGGAGGGGTGACGAGCAAGGGCATGGCGGGTGCCGAGGAGGGGGAGGGCAGAATAGACGAGGGAGGGTGGACAGACATACGCACACGCACTGTGCCTATGCATATGCATGTGCACATGTGTATGCATTTGCATATGCATGTGCATAGTCATATGAATATGCACTGTGCCTATGCATATGCATGTGAACATGCTTATGCATTTGCATATGCATGTGCACAACCGTATGCATCTGCATTTTGCCTATGCATATGCACATGCACAATGCATAGGCCTAGGCACTGTGCATATGCACAATGCATATGCTCATTCATATGCATATGCATAGGCATTGTCTATATGCATATGTATATGCATATGCATGTGCATGGGCAATGTTCATATGCATATGCATAAGCATAGGCACAATGCATATGCATATGCACTGGCGCAATTGTACATGCATATGCGTACGCAAATGCATGTGTGTTTGCGAGTGCACTATGCATATGTGTATGCATATGCACTGTGCACGGATATTTGCATGCTATGATCTAAAACGCGCCACATAAAAACAATTGGTCAGAAAGAACGGTGAAAAGAACGGCCTCATGATTGAAAGTTTTGGCGCGTTTTTACTCGCTGTTAAAAGGGTCAAATTTTCAGGGGGGTAGGGTGCGGGGGGGGGGTGCGGCTTCAGCAGCGGCTAAAGGCGCGGCGCCAGCTGCAACACCGCTCCCAGCAGCAAAAACTGTCACAGAAGCAGAAGCGGCCGTATCAACAGTTGCCGCCACATTAGCTGATCTGGCCGCACATCTAGGTTGAAAGGTCGTTTAGGTTGCTTGGTCACATGGGTTGCCCTTGTCACTTCCGCTATCCCACGCTTCGTCCCACTAGTCTACTAGAAAATGGCAGACCACTGGCTATTCATAGACTTATCAACATCCCTGGGAGGTGGCGGACGCGCAGTCCGCCACCTCCATGTCACTCTCAGGACCAAAGTACTAGGCTGGGCGAAATTTCCAAAACTCTGTCAATTTTTTTAAGGGCAGGCTTAACTATGAGGGGGCAGGGTGAAAGTCGTGAGTTTGTTTCTTAAACGTTTTGGGGGGGGCGGATGGTTGCGGCCGGATCTTTCAGCTGAAACCGAAAGAAACCAAAAGATTCGGCCGAATGATTGAAAGTTGCGGCGTTTTTTAAATCATACTTTGCATGTGCTCCATGGTGAACGTGTACATTGCATGTGCTCCATGCACATGCACATGCATTGTGGGTGTGTGTTGTTTGTCGGTTTAGAGTGAAGATCATGTAGTGCCCTTTTTTTTCAGGCTGAAATATTTTTTTGGCCCACTGGGGCCGGCTGAACTATACCGAATGTTTTTTGGAGAGCATGGTACATTCGCACTATGACGTGAATGGTAGGGAGGGAGGAAGGGCGAGCGATGGGAGAGGGGGGGGTGACGAGCAAGAGGATGGCGGGTGTTGAGGAGGGGGAGGACGGGATAGAGGAGTGAGGGTAGACGTACATATGCACACGCAATGTGCCTATGCATATGCATGTGCACATGCTTATTCGTTTGCATATGCATGTGCATAGTCTTATACATTTGCACATGCATATGCATAAGCATGTGCACGTGCTTATGCATTTGCATAAGCACGTGCACAGCCGTATGCATAGGCGGTGTGCCTGTGCATATGCATGTGCACATGCAAATGCATTGTGCATAGGCATATACACATGCATATGCCTATTGTGCATAGAAATATGCATTGTTCCTAGGTATTTTGCCTAGGCGTATGCTTTTGCATATGCATATGCACATGCATATGCATGTCCATTGTGCATGCACATCCACATGCATGTGCATTGTGCGTAGGCATGTGCACATGCATATGCATTGTGCATACATATGCACATGCATATGCATTGTGCATAGGCATATGCATATGCATATGTTAATGCATTGTGCATATGCATATGCATATGCATATGAATATGCATTGTGCATATGCATATGCATTCTGCCTAGGCATATGCTTACGCATATGCATATGCACATGCATATGCATTGTGCATGCATATGCACATGCATATGCATAGTGCCTAGGAATATTCATATGCATATGCATTGTGCATATGCATATGCATTCTGCCTGGGCATATGCTTATGCATATGCATATGCATTGTGCATGCATATGCACATGCATATGCATAGTGCCTAGGCATATGCATATGCATATGCATTGTGCATATGCATACGCATTCTGCCTAGGCATATGCTTTTGTATATGCATATGCCCATGCATATACATTGTGCATATGCATAGTTCCTGAGCATATGTAGAATGCATATGCACAGTGCATACATATGCACATGCATATGCATTGTGCATGCATATGCACATGCATATGCATAGTGCCAAGGCATATGCATATGCATATGCATTGTGCATTGTGCATATGCATATGCATTCTGCCCAGGCATATGCTTATGCATATGCCTATGCACATGCATATGCATTGTACATTGTGCCTAGGCATATGCAGAATGCATATGCACTGTGCATACATAAGCACATGCATATGCATTGTGCGTAGGCATATGCATATGCATATGCATTGTGCATATGCATAAGCATATACATATGCATTGTGCATATGCATATGCATTCTGCCTAGGCATATGCTTATGCATATGTACAAGCCTTGGGTGTGTGTTGTTTGCTGATTTATAATGAAGAACATGCTGTGCTACTCTTTTTGCAATGCAATGTTTTTTTTCGCACCCTGGGGCCGGCTGATCTATGTTGAGTTTGTTTGGGGTAGCATGACACGACTGAGCGTTTG
Organism: Penium margaritaceum; assembly: GCA_023375785.1. Taxonomy (NCBI): domain Eukaryota; kingdom Viridiplantae; phylum Streptophyta; class Zygnematophyceae; order Desmidiales; family Peniaceae; genus Penium; species Penium margaritaceum. The sequence goes on from SZWC01010306.1 coordinate 66,806, forward strand.
GCACACGCACTGTGGATTGTGCAGGTGAAGCGTCCTCCATGAGCGACGTCAAGGAGGGTGCAGAAAGGGTTCAAGCACATATGAATGGCTCGGACAGCGTGTTCCAAGGGAGTAATCCTGAATACGAGGAGATCGGGGATGGAGGACAAGGGGATCTTGACGATGCATACGAGAGTAAAGAGGAGGGGGGCTTTACAACTGCCAATGATACTCAAAGGACGGAGGATGTGAGGGAGGGTGAAGGGAATGGGGTCGTGATTCAGGACCATGGAGTGGGGGATCATGGCATAGGAAATGAGCCGGTTGGAGGATGTGGCACGCGTCGTATCTTTGTGTCGCCAGGAGTTGCATCAACCAGAGGTGCTCCGTTCCCGATTTCCTTAGGATGCAATGCGGTAGATACCGCATGGACTGCGTCAAGGGTACAGGTGCGGCATGGAAGTCCTGAAAGAGGCAGTAAAAAAGAGTGTGGGATCACACTAAGGGATACGTACACCATGAAGGCGGAGGCACAAGACGCGTACTTTGGGGCCGCAGCAAAGCATTCATGGCACACAAAGATGGAGAGGTAAGCCTTGTTATAGGTGCATGTGCACATGCAAATGCATATACAAGTGGAAATGCACGTGCACATGCCCTTGTGCATATACATATGCACATGCACATGCATATGCATTGTACATTGTGCCTAGGCATATGCAGAATGCATATGCACTGTGCATACATAAGCACATGCATATGCATTGTGCGTAGGCATATGCATATGCATATGCATTGTGCATATGCATAAGCATATACATATGCATTGTGCATATGCATATGCATTCTGCCTAGGCATATGCTTATGCATATGTACAAGCCTTGGGTGTGTGTTGTTTGCTGATTTATAATGAAGAACATGCTGTGCTACTCTTTTTGCAATGCAATGTTTTTTTTCGCACCCTGGGGCCGGCTGATCTATGTTGAGTTTGTTTGGGGTAGCATGACACGACTGAGCGTTTGGCACACGCACTGTGGATTGTGCAGGTGAAGCGTCCTCCATGAGCGACGTCAAGGAGGGTGCAGAAAGGGTTCAAGCACATATGAATGGCTCGGACAGCGTGTTCCAAGGGAGTAATCCTGAATACGAGGAGATCGGGGATGGAGGACAAGGGGATCTTGACGATGCATACGAGAGTAAAGAGGAGGGGGGCTTTACAACTGCCAATGATACTCAAAGGACGGAGGATGTGAGGGAGGGTGAAGGGAATGGGGTCGTGATTCAGGACCATGGAGTGGGGGATCATGGCATAGGAAATGAGCCGGTTGGAGGATGTGGCACGCGTCGTATCTTTGTGTCGCCAGGAGTTGCATCAACCAGAGGTGCTCCGTTCCCGATTTCCTTAGGATGCAATGCGGTAGATACCGCATGGACTGCGTCAAGGGTACAGGTGCGGCATGGAAGTCCTGAAAGAGGCAGTAAAAAAGAGTGTGGGATCACACTAAGGGATACGTACACCATGAAGGCGGAGGCACAAGACGCGTACTTTGGGGCCGCAGCAAAGCATTCATGGCACACAAAGATGGAGAGGTAAGCCTTGTTATAGGTGCATGTGCACATGCAAATGCATATACAAGTGGAAATGCACGTGCACATGCCCTTGTGCATATACATATGCACATGCACATGCATGTGCACGTGCACATGCACATGCATATGCACATGCATATGCACATGCACATGCATATGCATACGCATTATGCCTAGGCATTTCACAGTGCATATGCATACGTGCCTAGACATGTGCATTGTGCTTGTCTATGCCCTGTTTATATGCACGTGCACATGCACATGCATATGCACATGCCCTGTTTATATGCACATGCGTATGCATATGCACATGCACATGCACATGCCCTACTTATATGCACATGCACATGCATATGCACATGACTAGGCACTATACATATGCACATGCCTATGTTAACCTCCCCGGTCGATAATCGACGGTCGATGGAGACTAGCTAGGCCCAGAGGTCAACGGTCGAAGGTCGACAGACACAAAAAGTTCTTGGAATGGCCTGAAACTTTGCACACCCCTACTTCCATGTACGGACATTGCATTTATGCATAAAAAGTGGACTTTCATTCATGTCATCCCTTGGATATTGCATGTTCAATACTTCACTCTTGTTTCAAGTGTACTTTTACAAGAGAAGGTCCAAAATGCAACTTGGATTCACAAAAACAAGGGCTTTGAAACAGGAAAAGTTGGAAAAAAAAGGAAAAAGAAAATGCACTTTTGGTCGCGAACTACAATCCCTTAAAAAAATGGTGTCTTTTGGTGTCCTGGGGGTTGCGAAGTGGGAAGTCCCTGGTTCGAACCCCCAGATCCGCCCCCAGCAGAGCCGAATATTGGCTAACTGCTAAGGGGGGGCCTGGTCGCGACCTCTACCGGCGACCTGGTCGTGACCAGACGACCTTCGACCGGGTGCACCTCGTCGAAGGTCGAGGTTAACATAGGCACATGCCATGTGCACATGCATATGCAGGTCGAACACGCACGCATTCACTGCGAATTGCAAGAACGCAGATGAGAAGAACAAGTGTCCATTCAAAGTCCGTGTACGACTACGCGCGAAGACACAACTCTAGGAGGTGGTGGAGATCAACACGGAGCATACGTGTGCGGCAAAAACGACAAGAGGACACCTGTCCCGACGTGTAAAGTATGCGGCCTCGCTCATAGCAAGCACCATGCATGCTGATATCAAGACGCCAATCACCACACTTCGACGTGTTGCCAAGGCAACAATAAGAGGAGGCACGAAGATTCCATACGGCACATTCCAACGTGCAAGGGAACAACTTCTGAGGAAGTTCTTGGGCGATCCGGACAAGTCATGGGCACTGTTCAAGCCATTCATAGATAACGTAAGTTACAAGACGAACCCTCTCATATGCATGTCTATGTGCTTGTGACTGTGCATGTGCATATGCATGTGCATGTGCAGGTGCATGTGCAAGTGCATGTGCATATACATGTGCATGTGCATGTGCATATGCATGTTCATATACATGTGCATGTGCATGTGCATATGCATGTGCATGTGCATGTCCATGTGCATGTGCATGTGCATGTGCATGTGCATGTACATATACATGTGCATGTGCCTATGCATGTGCATATGCCCATGCCTATGGATGTGCATGTGCATGTGCATGTGCATGTGCCTAGGCATAGGCATATGCACGTGCATTAGCATATGCATGTGCATGTGCATGTGCCTATGCATGTGCATGTGCATATGCATATGCATATGCATATGCGTATGCAAATGCATGTGCATATGCACATGCATATGCATACGCACATGCATGTGCATATGCTTGTGCTTGTGCATACGCATACGCACATGCATGTGCACATGCATTTGCATGTGCATACGCATACGCACATGCATGTGGATGTGCATATGCATGTTCATGTGCATATGCATGTTCATATGCATGTGCACATGCATGTGCATTTGCATATGCATGTGCATGTGTGTGTGCATGTGCGTTTGCATGTGCATGTACGCATAGGCGTGTGCATGTATGCATATGCATATGCATATGCACAATGCATGTGCACATGCATGTGCATGTGCATATGCATGTACGCATATCCATGTGCATTTGCATGCGCATATGCATATGCACGTGCACATTCATGGAGATGTTACTCTTGCTATGGATGTGCACATATGCATGTGCATGTGCATGTGCATGGGCATGTGCATGTGCATGTGCATGTGCATGTGCATGTGCATATGCATGTGCAATTGCATGTACATATGCATGTGCATGTGCATGTGCATGGGCATGTGCATGTGCATGTGCATGTGCATGTGCATGTGCATATGCATGTGCAATTGCATGTACATATGCATGTGCATGTGAATACGCATATGCACATGCATATGCATATGCATGTGCATGTGCATGTGCATATGCATGTGCATGTGCATACGCATACGAACATGCATGTGCATGTGCATATGCACATGCATATGCATATGCATGTGCATGTGCATGTGCATATGCATGTGCATGTGCATACGCATACGAACATGCATGTGCATGTGCATATGCACATGCATATGCATAAGCATATGCATGTGCATATGCACATGCATATGCATACGCACATGCATATGCATATGCATGTGCATGTGCAAACGCATACGCACATGCATGTACATGTGCGTATGCATATGCATATGCACATGCATATGTACATGCATATGCATATGCGTATGCATATGCATATGCGTATGCATATACATGTGCATATGCATGTGCATATGCACATGCATATGCATATGCACATGCATATGCATATGAATGTGCATGTGCATACGCATATGCACATGCATGTGCATGTGCATGTGCATGTACAGACACATACGCACATGCATGTGCATGTGCATATGCATATTCATGTGCATGTGCACGTTCATATGCATGTGCACATGCATGTACATTTGCATATGCATGTGCATGTGCGTGTGCATGTGCGTTTGCATGTGCACATACGCATAGGCATGTTCATGTACGCAAATGCATATGCATATGCACAATACATGTGCATGGGCATGTGCATGTGCATTTGCATGTGCATATGCCTATGCACGTGCACATTCATGCAGATCTTTCTCTTGGTATGGATGTGCACATAAGTGGTTTCTTTTGCCGCTATGGTTCTTTTTTTGCAAGGTGATTAGCCTGGATCCAGAGACAGTGGGTGATGCAAAGAATGTACAAGGGCGGTTTCACCGTACTTTCATCATTCCTGGTGTGGCGAGGAAGGTGTTGGATTGTGGTAGAATAATTGTTGCTGTGGATGGGACTTTCATGAAGGGAAGTGATGAGGGCGTATTGTTGATGGCAACCACCCTAGATGCCAACAACCACATCTTTCCACTCATGATGGCATTCAAGTCGAGTGAGGATACGGAGAATTGGGCGTGGTTTTCACAAACGTTGGGCGAGAATTTTAGCATTCTTTGCGACCAGACAGTGGTCATTGTGTCTGACAGGCACGCAGGCATCATTCATGCTATGCGAAATGAGCTACCAATGGCGTGCCATGCACACTGTGCATGGCACATTGGCAATAACGTGAAGGACTAGTACAATGTTGGAGCACAAAGAGTGTTTTGGAAGTTAGTGTATGCACACACAATGGAAGAGTGGGAACGAGTAGCAAAAGAGATGGAAGCAGTCAGTGTGGAGGCACTTAAGTACGTGCTTGGACGTGGCCAAAAAGCACATGAGGGACTGGCTCAACATCATTGGAGTGCTCTACACTTCCCACTCCCTCAGTACGATCATGTTACGTCCAACATTGTGGAGAGTTTGAACTCTGCACTCAGGGGGGTATGCACCCTCCCTCCTTTCCACTGCTTCATAGGGGTATGGGAGTATTGGCAACATTTGATAATGGAGCGTCGGCGGGAGGCAGAGGCTTACAACGGGGAGCTTGCCCCAAAGGCACAAGAGATGTACGACAAACGCTTGGAGTTGGTGTCTGGATACGTGCTAAAGAACGAGGTGGCACTGGGTTGTCGCGCGGTGGTCACAGGGAAAAAACTTGGTTCAAAGCCACGGATAGTGGATTTGGATGAAATGTCGTGTTCTTGCGGCTTGTACCAGGAGCACCTTTTCCCATGCATGCATGCAATAACGTACATCATACACGTGAATGGGAAGAAGGTCACCGATAGGTGCCACTCGGCATACCTTGCATTGTCTAGGAAGGAGATGTGTTATGGTGCACTCCCTCCCGTTATGTACACGGACTTTCAGTCTCACGAAGGGTTTGCACCACCCTTGCACAAGGAGAAAGAGGCGGGTAGACACGCTTCAGTAAGGCGGGTAGCAAACAAAGCAAAGTACAACAGAAAGAGGAGGTACAACAAGTGCGGAGAACAAGGTCATGTGGAACCTGACTGCCCAACTTGTCTCCCTCATGGGAGTCTTCTTACTTGGGAGGCAAGGGGAACACAGCAACAGACACCACGTCCCACAACAGCTGCTACCGGTGCGGCTTCCTCAACAATAGCCACAGCCACCTCAAAAACCCCCACAAAATCAGCACAAGCACCGACACGTCGTGTTCTGACCCCTGAAGCACACATGGAGGAGCGCAAACGCCTCCAAGAAATGATATGTCATCGTGCGCAGGCTAGTAGAAAAGTGCTTTACCTTACCAACCATCCATGCACCGTCCCCTGCTCATCCTCCATGTACACGTATTATGTTATCCCACTTGGTGGATTGCTAATACGTTTTGTACGACACACATATTGATTACTTTAATGCATGTGCTCATAATGCATCAGTTTTCCTCCACTTCACTCCACTGTGCTGTTGCACCTAGTTGTCCGCCTAATCTCCCCCTCGAACCCCATCCTTGTATCACTTGTGAAGGTGCGCGCTTCGTGGATGAAGGAAAAAAGGAGTCGAGCGGTAATGCGCCAATACGGGAGCAAACCAAACCGCACACAACACCAAGCAAAAGGAGGAGAGGGGGGTCCCCTACCTTCAGAGATGGAGCATGCACCTGAGCAGCATGCCACGGGGCATGACACAGTACCTTCGCCGTAGACGTCGGATGGCCCTCCACATGGAGTAGCTTCTACGGAAGCTGAGCCACTTGCATCTAGCGTGCAAGGAGCACACGCTACACCAGATAGACCAAGGGCTCCATCATTCTATCCTGAGGGATACTTTCAAAAGAGCACAAAAGTGATGGAGCAACAACAACTTCGTGGTCAAAGGAAGGGTAAGGCAACAGTGAGGCCAAGGGCAATGGGAGTGAATGAAAGTGAAGGAGGGGATGGGAGTGAAGGTGTGCATGGGGAGCACGTAAGCCGTGAGCAACAACAGGAAACACGTCAGTAACGCATGGCTCTTATGCGTTCACGACGCATGCAACAGCGGTAGATTGAATGCATGTGTGGACAATGTTGCTTTCACATTGCTAGGCTTAACAGGTTCAACCCATTACTCACATGTCACCCTGTTGACTCACGCTATGACACCTCAATCTTGCAAAGTCCCATGCATATCATAAGCCCTTCGACATCTCGTTCACATGAAACTTGATGAAGCTAACTAGTGACTTCATCATGTCCTTGCCTTGGAAATATGTGCACATTTTTTGAGTGATTGTACATGTCACATCAAAAATTTAAGGAGTTTTACATAAATTTACCCCTATGTGTGCCACCATAACAAGATTATGAATAGTCGTGTACGATTATATAAAAGGAAAACAGTCCCCTCACAAGCTACGTAAAAAGGTGTGGGTAGTGGAATTGTAATCGTTATAGGGACACACTTCAACGTGAGTGAAGGCCATTGATTCTATCAAGTGTTGGAAACAATAATGAGGAATATGTTTAGGAAGTAGGTAATTCCGTGTACCCAAAAATTGATGTTTTGTGTCTCTTGGAGAAAGGTGACATTTTGTGTGCACATCTGAAAACATTTTTGGGTGCCCTTCGAGAAACCATGCTATTTTTGTCTTTTTTGAAACAAGGAAACAGTGGCGAAGGTTGACCATAGCATGTTCAAGCGCGCAACAAAGAATAGGACTCACAGTTTGGGTACTCTTTTGTCCTATGAGAATATTTAAGAGCTATCTTCTATCTTCGCGAAAGGATTACTTGTCTAATCTTTGAAGTGAGAGAAAGAACAAAAAATGATGAATATTAGAAAAATGTGCATCGATGAACCTGATGGTGATGTGCCGCAAGCACGTCGAACGTGACATTTTTCTGTGCCCTTACGGAAAGTGACAGGGTCGTTTTTGGGCATTTGTGTGTGCCCCTACAAAAATGTGACATTTTTGCGTACCCCTCCGAAAACGTGACATTTTTGCGTGCCCCTCCAAAGAAGGGACATTTTTGTGTGCCCTGCAGAAATTGTGACATTTTTGCGTGCCCCGACAGAAATTTTACATTTTTGCGTGCCCTTTTCAAAACCCTGCTATTATTGGGTTTTCCTCCCTAAACAGCGACTCATCCTGCCGATGAAAACCATTAAATATCGCACTTTCAATTGTTATTTCTGTATGGGAAACAATTATCCGTATGCAATTCAATGTGGACAGAAATTTGCCAGTGACATTCACATAGCTTACTTACCCCGTTATGTCAACGATTTTTTTGGAAAAGGGTCCATGAAGGGATTACTCACGACATTCGATTGTGTGTATTCCCTACCCGGCAATTCAAAGAATGCTAACCCCTTATCCAGAGTTCAGAAGAATAACACTCCCCTACCCATTGGCGTGAGAATATTAACACTTTATGCGCAAAAAGTGAGAAGTCGCAACATGTTGACGCTACATGCGATGCATCGTCGACGTGCTTGTGTCATGTATTTCTTTCAACATTCACAAGCCCATCATTTAAGGGGCTTGTGAATATTTGTGGGGGAGGGGGTTGCACATGGTTTGCATGGGGGGTCCGAGACTCCCCATGCCTTGAAAGGGAATCTGCTGGGCCCTAATACCGCGTGGCCAAGAAGGAGCCCGTGCAAAAAGCAAAACCCCAAAACCCCCAATGTAATTTGAGTAGGGTTTAACTAAGGTTGGCATGTGAAAAATTTGGGTTTGAACGTTAGGAAAAAAACAAAACAACTATTTTTTTATCTCAAAAACACAGCATTTTTGCTCGATCACGATTGAGCAATGAGCTCTTTGGTTTTTTTTCAACACGCAAACCCCCTAGTTTGATGTATAGTTTGATGTATGTTTTGCCCAAACACACCCCATGCAAAACATACAAAAACCCTAAATGAAACTAAGGGGTTTGTGCGTAGAAAAAAAAGAAGAGCTCATTGCTCGATTACACTTCTTGTGTGAGTGTGACAGTCACGAGGGGGGTCCACATGCCCCGCCTCCTTTCTCTTGATCAACGGTGCATGTCGCATATCGAGGATGGTAAAGCAATTGGGCAGGGCATTTCTATTTTTTGCGGTTGGGTAGGGTGTAAATACATGTTTTTTGTTAGGTAGGGCATCACCAAAACCCTAAAAAATTGGATAGAAGGATAGTTATGCCCCATAAAAAAGGATGTATTCTACATCAAAATATTTATGGAAGTTTGTTGAATTTTCTTCCATTGCATTATCATTAATTTTTTCTAAGCATTTCAAATTCATTTCATGTTTTAACTTTTTGAATACCAAAGGTCTTTGTTATCATTGTTGCCACGAGTCATCATGACCTTGTATGCCTTGTTCATGAAGAAACATACCAGGGTGCCGAGAAACAAGAAACCATCTTTGCTCCATAACGTGTACTCGCTACAAAAGGCTCATTAAATGCCTCAAGCTAGATGAAAAAGCATGTATAAAACAATTCCATGTCTTCTTTTAGTAAAAAGAGATAGATTTAAGTTTCTTTCCAAAGGAGATAAACTTATACCCCACTTTGTATGGGATACAACTCGCTATCCAAAGTAATAAAACTTGTAACTCCCCATTCCTTCTCTATCTCGAGCATTTTGTTGCCAAACGTATGTACACAACGTGTTGGAGAAGAACGCCTCCAATTCTTTCTTTCTCTCATGCTACATGTTCTTTCTCAAACCAAGTAGGAAAAAATATTCAACATAACAAAGCTATTCACCAACTAGGCCTAAACAATGGTGAGTGAGAGTATCAAGCCCTCTCGCCATTCCATCTTCATGCACACAATCAAGAGTGACCCACGCAATCCATGTAACTTCCCTAATACTCTACTTAAACCTTGTTGAGCAACATTCCCCTCTGGTACAAGTGATGACTAAATCACATTCTCCACTAATTCCACTTACGCTAAAGCTTTGGTACCCATTCAACCGTACTCACAAACTTGGTATTTTAAAATTGAAAAGCCACAACTAATGAAGACCTTCAACCCTTTCTCCATCTATTCCTCTTGTTGCTAATCTTACATGAGCCTAAAACAGAAAAATGACTTCCATTAAATTGCATTAAACTTGTCACATTACAAGCAAAATCAGCCATACACATTGAAAACAAAGGGGTGTCATCCATGAACCAATGTTTCAAGAACGTTTAATTCGATTTTAAAAACATGTGCAAAATGTATCGAAAAACCTGATTTCAAAATCCAAAGCACTTCTCATCATCCAAACTTCGTTCCACCCCCCCCCTCTTCGAATTTCTCCATTTTTCATGAATTTCATAAGTGCAAGTAATTTTACAAATCATTGAATTTGTGGTTCAATTTTTGAGCTTATGAGGAAATGGAGGAAACTTGCAAATAGTTGAACCTTTATTAGGTTGAATCGCATTAATGCTTTGTTTAGGCCTGGTTGGTTAATGTTTTACCAAAAAATACTTCCAATTTTGTAGATGAATCAGTGTGTTACCATACTCTTCAAAAAGTGATCCAATGTTTTCCATTCCATACAATGTATTAAATCATTATTATTATTTAAATAATCACTTCTAAAACATTTGTAACACCAATACATGTGTATGAATTATTCAAATATCATCTTGATTTGAATAAAAACTTAAAAGTTCCTATTTATTTACTCTTTAAATTTTTTCCGGCCATTTGTGTATGGAATGATGAGGATGTGGTTTATATTGATGTGTTTTCGTCTTGTAGATCATCATCTTAACATTTTATCTGCCCCCGGTCACGTGTTGTGAGTTTTCACCAGGAAAAGCAACTCAATACTTTATGATACACATACAATGGACTTTCTTTTCTAACATCCTCCTCCACACCCTTGACATCTATCATAACATAGAAATCGATGAATCTTTTCATTAATGACCTGATGCATATGATGTTAGTGGCCATTAAAAAATAGGTCACCCTCACCTATGATCACTCCCTTGGAATTTGAAAATCAATGAATCACTTCAGGAATGTTGAAGGTATAGAAAGATCATAATGTTGGAAAATCAATGCATGTCCGTTATGATTGATATCCCTTGTCTACATGAATCGCATTCTATTGCTACATTTCATGAAGTAAGGAAGTGAAGATAAAACATAATAAGGGCAATGTTCATTCAAGATCAAATCAGCTCGTATTAAACCTCTCTTTACCTTCATATTGGCTTGTTTTCATGTTTTATGATGAGATAATACAAAAATACCTCTAATGTAAAATCGTTTTTGTGAATCGTTTAAGGTGTCCTTTCAAACATGAGACCAAATGAATGAAAAAAAATCTTAAGAAAGGGAATTATTGTTAATTGATTTATGGAAATCATAAATATCCACTAATTTTTTTTAATTCAATTGAAGGAAAGGCATCTCTATAAGTGTATAAAATCATGTTCATTTAGGTTGAATCAACATCTAAGTGGTTTCTACGTCCATTAGATACTGAAAAAACCCTCGATAATGGATAAACCTATTATTCTTCATCCCTAGTTCTTTATTGACTGTTAGTTGTGCCATATTCTCCCTGTTTTATTTTCTATTTTCTAATAACTCTAATGCAAAATGAGAATGAAAATCTTGGTGAAACTTACAAATTTGGGTTGAGAGTTGAATTATATTTAATTGAAAAACGTTGCTATTTTTATTATAAACTCATCCAAAGGTATTACAATGATATTTTAAAAAAGTTGTCCTTAAATTAAGTTTTTCCTTTTTCATACTCAAGTACAAATGAATGTTTGGATTGATCTTCGGTCCTTATCATTTGCACATATGCCTCACAAAATGCTAGAACTATGACTTCATTGATTTCTTTCATTACAATGTGGTCACTTTTTAGGTGGGGTTCCCTTGTAGGTATGGAATGATTTTCTTATGACTGACAATATCTTTCCTTATGGAGTTGAGAATGTAGTTTGATTTGTGAAATCGGTACTAGTGGTCAAGTGTTTTGTAATTAATTGATTAGTTCAATTTGAATTCACTAGTTCTAATTCATGAAAACTGTACTTTGCAAGTTATTGGTGTAACTAGTGTGTATAAGGCAAGACCCTCTATTTACTTTGTTATGGTGAAAGAACTAAAACGTCTTAGGTACTACTCTTGTACATTGTAAGAAGCTACTTTAAATTATTAAGGTCCATTAATCCTACATTCTTTACAGGGAGAGTAATTCTTTTTCATTATTGTCATATTTTGTAAGTCATTATAAATGTGAAGGATAATTTAAACGAGGGGAGATGGATGTGTGACAAGAGGAGAATGCATAGTACAGAAAACATAGAATTTTAATCTTTGAGTGGATGGGGGAAGGAAAAAGACATTGTTAGGCATATACAAGAACGTTTGACACATGAGTTTGAATTAAAAACTTTATGAATAAAACCTCGCCTTCATCATTTTCTACTTATAATTCCTATTGTGTCTTTCGATTTTATGACGTGCCAATGTTATGGGGCATGAAAAGTTTTCTAAAAATTCATGGAAAATACATAACCCCCTTGAACAAACATTGTTTAGCATTAACTCATGCATCCCTTTGAAACACATTAACATCTCCCCAACCCTCACGAATTGTAGAAATTACTTGATTTGGTGACATGTGAATAATGCTCATCAATGGAAAAACTTCAATGCTGTCGAAATCTAATTCGTTTTAAAAAACAAGAGTCCTTATGGTGCATGGAAAGAGCTCGTAGGGTGAAATTGTAAGAGTGGAGGTATGTATCATGAAGAATTGAAAATAGATTCTAAGCTATTACTTCCATAACCTTAAATAAAAATTTCAAGATGGTAAAAGAAACTCATTATTACATTGTAAAATGCATAAATTTTTATTTATTTTTTATGTTATTTAAATATTTCTTATTTTTCATTTAAATTCTAGCTTTTATCAATAGTTGAGTTGCAGAAACATTCTTCAAAACTCAAGAATATTTCATGGATTAAGATATTAATGTAGAATCTATCATTACTAAATAATGAATTCTTACTACTATAGTATTCAACTTAAAAAAATATTTCTTATAAGTTTTTTAGCAATTACTATTTTCCTAGCATATCAACGAACCTCACTAGCTAAACCTCACATGTATTGAAGTGCGAAGGAAGCTTTGCCAAGCTTCCCATCCAATTTCTGACACAAAATTTACTATCTCTTTCTTCCTTGAGATTCTTTCCTTTTCCGAATCTTTGATATCACATTCCTTATTCCTAAAAGATGTAGTGTTTGGAAGCTAAAAAAAATCATTTCCATCATATGATTGGCAAGCTCTGAAATACAAGGAGCAACCACAAGAGAAAGAAACTTTTTTATTCGGAAAAAAGATGCATCTTTCACCAATAATTATGGTTGATTTCAAACAACTGGTCCTTGATGAGAATGTAATAGGGTTACTATGTAACCCAGAAGGAGTTTGTTTTGATGTCTATATGGCTGATCTAGGGGTTGTGGCTATATGTTGTCCATGTTTGTTGGCGCATTATATAGTTTGGAAACCGACGTTGGTGGATAATGCTCCTCGCTCGCGCTGGTTCTTCTTAATGTTGTCCGCCTTTTTGATACGGTTGTTCTCAGTGTTTTGGCTTGTCTAGCCAAACAACTTTTTTGGGTTACATAGTAACCTTTTGTTTCTAGTCTCTCTTACTCTCTTGCCGCATTCCTGCCACTTGTCGATCCGTCGTGAAAGTGCACCGTCTCCCACACTCGTGGCTCTCGCCAATGCATGTGGGGGGGGGGCGGATCTGCAGCGTGGACTGCGTTTGCGCCAGTCTGTATCTTACTTCCAAGCTTGTCCTTTGAAGCTCTTCGTTCGAAACTCTTCGTCAGAAACACTTCATTCGGAGCTCCTCGTTCTGGAAGTAAGCCCATCCTTAAGAGATCGCCTGCGTTCGCCACGTCTTTTTGCGTGCGCTGCTCCTTCCCTCGCTATGGCTGAGCCGTCGCCAGTCGTCCCGGATGACGTCAGAGACACACTTCCCACGCGTCTTAGCTCAGCGGCAAGGCTAGACGGAGCTTTCATGTGGTTGGAGCAGGCAGTGAGAAGCAAGAAGTAACCCGTTGAAGTAGTCTGCTGCGATCGGCTGCGGTGTTTTTCTGTGAGGACTCACAGCTAGTGTGCCACTACAGCCACCATTTCTGCTGCCACATCTACTGCCACTACGACTACTACTTCTGTTACTGCCAAGACTGGTGGATTGGAAAGTCGGACAATCAGGGAATTTGACATTCAGACAAGCAGGCAAGCACGCAAGCAGACAAGCAGCCAAGCAGACAAGCAGACAAGCAGAACATGGCGTT